>JASANG010001450.1:0-99233 GCA_030248215.1 Enoplolaimus lenunculus | reverse complement strand
TATATGTCGTACTCGTTCAGTTACGTATTGCTGGATAAACTTGAGTGGACAAACCGTTCAATACCAAAACTAAATTTACCTATAACAATGCGATTAATCTGAGCGTATCCCACGCTGCTACCCACCAGTCTCGTCACACAACGTCTTGCCGTCTCCAAATCTCCTTTTTGGATCGCGTGTCCTGGGCTTTCCGGGAACATAAATACACCAAAGACACCAATAACTCCACAAAATGCTCCGAATCCAAACAACGCAAACATCCATCTTTGAGATCCAAAAATATTTTCTAAACCCAATATTAATGCTAGTAAACAGCCGGTTGATATTATGATTTTAAGTATTGTGTAGTTCATCCCACGTCTGTGTGCTGGTGAGCATTCTGCAACGTAGATGTGTGTTAGCACGTTGTTCATACCAGCTCCTAAAACTACAATTTTACAAACACATCTTGCTATCTTATAAAAGAATAATTGAAGTACTTATAACAGTGGTATCATATCTTTTTACATAGAATATCGTGGGGGGGGGCTAAAATGTTGCCAAATGTTTGGTTTTATATATATACGGTTAAATTCTTTTTCTTAGAAGCTATATACAAACAATGCTTGATGGTACTGGCAGGGTTCCAACAATATTCCGATTCCGGCTAAAATTCCAATAAAATTTGCGTTCCGATTCCGTTTTCGACTGGTTGCAATTGTGATGCCGGAATTCCGTTTTTTCGGTTATAAGTTTATAAGGCGATTGAAGTGAGGTTTTGCCTTTTGTTTCGTGCGTTCGCAAATCTGAAATGTGACTGTAATTAAACACGTAAAGTCTTACCTTTAACAAGTGACAACATCTAAACATAAAAGTCTATTACATAGTGGTAAGCAGTGACGTTAGCACCACAAACTTTCCAATATAGCTCGATATTTGGTTCAACAGTATTCTTGCAGAGACAAAGAGCACTCCATAGAATTGGTTAATTTTCAAAAATTTGGGGACTTGTTAACTATGGTTTCATAAGACTACGTATTTTAAGTTTCGAAATACTAAAAATGCTTAATTGCATTTCGAATTAAGGTTTAGCTGATACAGCGTTCTGAAAATTTCCAGACTGTTCTTAGAAATGGCAGGCCTCGTTTAATATGATAAGATTTACAGCGTAAATTAGATCACTAATACAGTCAGCTATACAAGCAATTTTTTCTGAAGCTGTGAATACAGACAGGCATACTGCAACAAAAGTCAAAAGTCATGCACATTTAAAAGATTTAGTAAAACTTGAATTCCGACTCTAATTTTGGTTCCGGCAAAAAAACTTGATAGCGATTCCGATTCCGCTTCCGACAAAATGTACTTCCGATTGGAACCCTACTATGGATGGTTTATTTCTTTACTATCCGTACGTATATCTAAAAAGTGTTTTCAATTAAATAGCTACATGAATTACCAGTGATTTTTAGCTTAGCTGATAAGTGCAATCTGTACGCTGCAAAAAATGGTAAGCCAAATTGACTCTCTCCGAAATAGGCTCTACAGCGCTGCTTAAACTGAGTCAAATTCGACTCCGCCAGAGTCAAATTCGACTACACTGAGTCGCATGTTTGACTGTGGCGGAGTCGAATTTGACACAGCTTGTGTAGTCCCGTAGAGCCTATTTTGAAGGGAGTCAATTTGACTATTTTTTGCAGCGTAGTTCTAATACTTGAACACCTCGCCACAATTACAAAATATATGTCATCGTATGGCTCTGCGTTTTATATTAAAATACATGCCTATTCCAAACAAAACACGGCCAATCATTAGCATGTGGACGTTTGGAACAAAAAACGACACAGCCATTACGATGCTGGTAACAATATATATTGGCGCTACAATAAGCGATAACGTTCGCAAAGGCCCGAGACGAATTCCCAGATATGGTGCAGTGGCTGCGCCCATGATTGCACCAAATGTACGACCTGAAATAGTAGAACGTTTAGAGATAGGCTTTCAATTGCTATGCCACATGCAGTTTTTCGAATAATGAACTTGCAGATAACTGAATTGTAATATGCTGTTCGGTGTTAAGTTTAGGTATTTAATAAGCTGGTTATGTAATCTATGTCTCATGCTGTTATTGCTTCAAGCTAATAATTCATCTTAGACTGTAATTCAAAAAAGGGTTATATTCGAGTTATATTAGTTTATGTGATATTAGTGACATATTATATTGACTGCTGAGAATTATCACATTTTTAACATTAACTGATTAGATTTAAACGTTATTTCTGTTTCCTATCGCCGAAAGCATCGAAAAGGATGGTAACCAAAAGATACGTAGGTTTTTTAATGAAGTCCAGGTTAAGACTGAAACTTTGAAAACTATAAGTCACATTAACCTGCTGTAATAGCTCCAATCAAAAAATTGACCGTAACTTCAGATTTGGTTTCGTTTGTTTTTCGTATAAATTGTTCCAGCTGTGGTTGTACCGTGTTCGTGACTTGTTCATGATATCCGCTCGGAAATGCGTACAGAAAGCATACAGCAATCAGTATTAGACCGGTTCTAATATCTTGGTTTAGTGGCATGAAATTGTCGATGTTTGCGTCAAAGGCTTGTATACTTTTTGCCGTAACGTTTCTGGGTTTTAGTGCCAATGTATTCGTCGTATTTGAGTTTAATAAAAATCTGTTTATTGTGTTCTGCAATGCCAAATATTTTATTCAAATTGGAAGGTCAATAAAATCTATGATGGGAATGTTTTCAGTTTTATCGGCAGCCGGCGTTTGTCTAACACGATCTATTTCAGAATATTTCCACGTATTTTTTTTTAAAAAACTGAGAATTTTCCTAAATATTTGATGTTTTAACAATTTTAGTCTAAGCGTCGAAATAGTCATTTGACGATAACTCGTCAACCTGTTGTGTCTGATTGCAAATATTAATTTAACATTATCCAGCTTAGCTTTTCAACGTACGTGACGCAGTATATAAATTTTTTAATTGCTTGACAAAACATTTTTCACCCAAACGGCTACATTGTGAGCTCAAATTGGTGGTTTGAAAAACACAGCATCATCAGAAGCTAGCATATCCAATTTTCTTAAAGTCGGTCTGGTTCTGAACGAACGCTATGCTAGATAGATGTAATAAACCACAATACACTAGGCTGCGCGTAGTATCTTTTACGGAGTTAGATTCTAATACGTTTTGCTAACAGCACTAGTGAAAAATAGGCTCAAATTTTAGGGTTAAAGGTATTATTATTGGCGTGTCATTGTTCTTCGTGTCATTTGCTTCACTATAAAAACACCATCTGTTCGTTGGCGACTTAGCGTTTTGTTATATACCGAGGACCTGACGAGCGTTTTAGCTGAAAGGAAGCCAGGTGGCTATAACTCGCTAAAAAATTTCAGCTATTTCTAGAAAAATTTCAACCTCCCTTGCGAGTCAGCTTGCATGCCCCTCCGAAAATTTTTTCAGCTCCCATATCATGTTGAGCTGGTCGCGGGTCTGATATCTGAACACAGTACAGGTTTCACTTGCATAGGTTTGACGTGTTTTTTTGCTGCTACTCATAATGTGATTTCCCTTTAACGCACGAGTAGCTATATATTGAGTACGTACATTTTAGTACCAGAAGGTTTGTATTAGGGCCGTATTTGTTGACTTGAAATGTTGACATTTTCTATTAATTAAGTGAAATTTTCTGCATTTAGTGTTTTTTGGAGACCGGCACTGTTGTGCATAGATGGTTTGAATCTGGGCAACTTATACGTCGTCCATGAAACGGTGTAAACTCCTATGGAAAATTGCAAAAATAAACTTTTTAATGGTAATAGGAAATAGAAACATTATTTTAAAGTTTAAAATTTGAAACTTTGCCAAATCCAATTACTGTTTCAAATTCGACCTTTCAGTTAAAAAATTCATTCACGGTGATAAATGTATTGCGTAAAGTGAATAAGCCTGTAGCTGTTTATTATGCCCACTTAGCATGCCAAAACTAGGGCCCAAAAAGACGCGTAAATTATCAAAAATGCAGAAACTTAAAACTACTGGAACACGGATTGAGGTCCAAATATAATTCAGGCTTTTTCAGCTAAATTTCGAAAACAGAAACCGGACGTTTCCGGACCTTACTAGATTCGGCTTTGTCAAACCGGTATCAAACATCAACTAGCGGCAGAATTGCCAAGTTTCGTTCCCCAAGCGAGCCGAAACGAAGCGAACGCAAATACAGGTGCTATTTCAGTGTTTGTGTTATATATTCCAGGTTTACACTATTTAAAAGAGATATAAACAACTTTTTGGAAAGACTTACCTCAATTTAGCAATTTCAAACTTAACAATCCTATAAACGTAACTTTGCGCTCGAAAGTAGCTGTTTGCAGTGTAAACTTAAAATTGTATGGTTGTATGATGAAATATTTTGTATGCAGCTTTGGCGGCAAGAACATTTATTTAGTGTACAGGCATTCCTAACACCACACTAAAGTAGATTAATTTTTGAAAATTTGTTTTAACAAGGAATATTTAACGTTTATGATAATTGATACGGTATATATAATATATATGATATATATGATAAATATGATATATATGATAATGCTGATAAACGCAACTATGAAATTTCTTGGTGCCAAAAAATGGCATTACGCTTTTGGCTCAAACCAGTATCGGATTTAGGATCTACTGGCACAAAGAACGCTTTTGTGTTCTGAAATTTTACAATTTTAAAGTAAATTTTTAGCATAAATTTGAACATTTAAAACGGTAAAAATCGCGCTCAAGCCGTTGAATTTTGAACTCATGCTGTATATATCTTGCAGCCATCTAAGTAAAAAGCACATTGTGAGCTTCGTGTGATGCACCCATCACAATATCTTCAGAACTACAACGCCGCTAATGGATACGTTCCTCTGCATCCGCAACCGCATTATAAACTGAACTGGAATTTTTAATAAAAAGTTCCTGTTAAGATTTTGTGCAAACATAGTTCGAGCCGAATATGTGTATGCTTTTATCTGTGTGTGGCATCTGTTCAATTTTTCTGCAAGTTTAGGAAAACTTTTTGCATGACCAAATTTTTGTGCGAAAACTCGATACCAGCTGACGTAAAAATTAACAAAATTCACTTTACTGCTCAACTGAGAAACTAAGTAAAATGCGTCGTTATCCACATTTCGCTAAATGTTCCGGGACAGATTCAAATATGTTTTATCTCAGCTCGGCTTACAAATCAACATGGTTTGAGAGCATCAGGATTTTAAGTTTTAAACGAGAAAATCTGAGATGCGTCGACTATAAACTATTAGCTTAGAGTTGGTGTTGAGGTTCAAAACTGTATTGTCACAGTTCACCGATTACTTTAGCCGAGAGATTTAATGTTAGGAAAAAAGTTTAAACAAAATTTGAATTAGTGAATACTCATAATCGAGTAGCGAGTTGCAAACAAATGCGTACTTGAAAGCGAGTCGAGATTTTTGTTGCAACCGCTTACGTTTGACGACAGCTAAACCCGAAAATAGATACTTATTAGTTTACCAACTATAGCTTAAGTAACGCATAAAATGAGAAACACAAGTTTTAACGAAAGTTTTTCGCGTAAAATAGTTAATGTATTTACCGAATTATTAATGAGAATCGATTAGGGATTACCGTTTAAATGATTTTTGAAGGCTTTAAAAGCTAGGCCAATCCGATATTTGAAGAGGCCAAATAGCGATTGCGAGATGTCGCTAAACGGTGAAGTGAGACCAACACTGATTGGTTAACGGTATTGTGCCTGTCTAAATAATCAAATCTGATTGGTCAATAAGCTCAATAGCAGTTTAGCCCAGGCTAAAGCGCTATTGTCATAAAATAGCAGATTTGCCTTTGCGAATGAGGATTTGGTTTGAATAGCAGATTGGCCTTCATCATATATGCCCAAATCACAAAATTTGCAATACTACTAGAGTTACCTTATAAACAACATATTTCAGAATTCTAGAAATGGCAAAATGGTTGTGCGAAAACATTTTAAAATAGCGTTTAACTTAACTCGTAGAGTTTTAACGATAAAACCTTCACAAAAACAGTTTAACTAGCCATATTTGACTAAAATTGATAAGACATAGACTATCCTTGTAAAAATTAATCTTAACGTGAATATGCGTGTGACATTATCGAGTTTGTTATCAAGCAAATCATCAACACTTTATGCAACGTTCAGAGCGATACGCAACGATTGAGGTGTTCAAAAACAACGCAAACACTAGAAAAAGTTAACTTTAGCGAAAATGGTATTTTAGCAGCCGTATATGCCTCTTTTTGAATACATTTAAAGGATCATTTAAATATATTATTTTTCAAATTAGCTATGCTTATTGGCAATATATATATCCGTAATAGACTGATTTATGTAGTAATTTAATAAAATCGTTTCAAATCGGGGACGACGGTGTACATTGAAATTATATAATGCCGCGTTTTTGAAAGACAGCGATTTACTAATGCATCTTCCACGTGCACCATGTAAGGTCATACCCGCTATGCATGCCTAAACGTAAGCCAAAACCTTAACATAAGCCGTTCAGACTCTAACTACACTCGTCTTGGTATCTACTTACACCCAAGGGGGGGCCAGCGCTATAATTACAATGTAAGTATGGATGTTGTACTATGTTGATTAAAAAACCTATCGAGGATACCTGGAAAATACGCCAATTTTATAGAAAATTTAATTGTTTTTCATTCTGCGACCGCATCTGCAACCAAAAAAAATATATATATACATATATACATATATATGTATATATATACGATGTTACGATGTGCAGGCTTCAGTTTTATAAATAGATGTGCCTGCAGCCAAAACCGCAATGGAGGAGGTTATGTGGACCATAATTATATTATCTATCCCAACATATCGTTGAATGTGGTTTCAATGGAAACGTTTCGCATGAAGTCCAGAAACTGAGTTCGCGTTTAGATCGTTTGCTGTAATTTGTTGAGTGCATATTATGTTTTTTGTTTTTTTATTGAATTTCAATTTTCAAGGCATGTCAAGTAAAAAACAACAATTTTTAAATTGTCGAAACCGAGACAGTAAACTCATTTAGGTACCGATTAAAGAAAACGTTTCAACATTTTGTTTTTAGATGTTTTTCAATTTTTAAAATAAACGTATTGTCAGACTGTTTATGATTGCTTTGAAACGGTACTTAGGACGTTGTATAACGGTATGAAACTGCCAAATCCTTCACTGTTATTTGCTTTGTAGAGCGTGTTTTTAGAAAGACAATTGTCAATTATTGTATGTATAGCACCAATGATGAGTAAAAGCGACGAATTCAAAAAATTTTGATATTTGAGAACAAGCGATATATGTGCGAAGTTGTTATGCTCAATGAATAATTACTATTTATTTAAGTCAATTTATTACAATCAAACCCACAAGACTTGAAGCGAGATCCCCAAAAGCACCAAAAACCAGCCGCCCACACACTTTACTAAATCCTCCCTTTTTTCCGCTCATAACTTCTGCATAACCGGCATATGCAAATTTGTTCTGTAGCTTCTCCCTGTTTCTTCAATAGTGCTTTTTCCTATGTCTACAAGATATATCGGTAAAAAAATTGCCAGAGAACTGAGCGACAAGACAAAACCAATTGTATTATGTAATTTTGGTTTTGTTATTCCTGTTTGGAGGCTGGTCTTAATGATTTCAAGGCTTTTAAATTTGACACTTTTTGCAGGTATACCCTGCGGAAGGTATGATACACTTTTATATGTATGATTTTGAAGGTTAAAAACCTACTATACGAGCTGGCTACCGGTTCTGAATACAGTTGGAAATACGGTGGCGCTCGTTCCAAATCCATTTTTTTATTTCAAAATGTTCTTTCCTGTTGTTTACAGTCGCAAAACTTTCTGAATGGGTACGAAAACAGTAGTTACATATAGAAAAAACACTGGTTAAAAAACAAGAATCATTAATATAACGTTTTTAAAGCTCAGCAGTTTGTCTGTTGTAATAAATAGCCATAAACCTGAAAACCTGATTGTGTTACGTTTCAGTTTAAATGTATACAAATATATTTTGGCAAACTTTGTAACTGCAGATTTTTTCCCGGCTTATTGCTTTTAAATCATAAATGCAGAACGTATTACGTGTACAGTTTGTCAAAATTTTCGACAATTATGCAGGGTCTACAATAAGAAGTGGCACAGCGCTGGAAAACGGAATTCAGTTTGAAAATAAAATTTTCAACAATATTCAATTCCGGGTGATTGTGAATCCTATTTGTATCCGTAGCCAGGAATGCATTTCAGTAACATAATAACAGTTTGCAAACAAAGAAAAAAAATAATCAGTTTGCAAACTGACTTTAAATTACATTACAAGTATTAAATTCAATTCCAGACTACGTGAAATTTTTGTCGAAAATTTTCGACAATACAGTGTATTAAGTCGTCCGAAACCGGAACGTTAAAAATACCGAAACCGAATCCGGAACTGGAAAACAAAGAATACTTGTTGGAGCTATTTTCAGAGGCGGATCCACAAATTTCTGACTGGTGGGCGGGCTGGCAAATGTTATTAAACGCAAAAATGGTAAGGTAGAAACCTTATCTCTTAATCGCCAAAAAATTTTCTCAGGGGAAAATTGTAAGGTAGGAACCTTATTATTTTATCGCAAAAAACTCGTCTAAGGCGAAAATTGAAAGGTTTTATCACAAAAAACTTTCTGAGAGGAAAAAATTGTATTCCTTTATAAAAGGAAATTTTCCGAAGGGGAAAATTATAAGGTAGAGACAACCATTTTATCATAAATTTTCTTCTGACGGACGTGTACGTCCCACCATTGTCCTCCGTTTGGATCCGCTAGTGGCTGTTTTGTCGCCTTTAATGGAAAAATAGGTTATTCTTAGCGAATACGATGTAAAATTGTTACCTAATTGTTATGTTTTGTGATATTCTTGCTTTCAGCAAAAGCTAAAATTCGCCTTCAATGTAGGTGTTTTGAGTGAATTTCGGAAAATCTTTCTTTAATGACGTCGAACATTCCAGTTTTATTCAGAATAGTCCGCGAAAATTCGCCTAGAACTTCTAATTTAGCACCACTTATTAATTAAGTGTATATATACATGTGCTGCTAACAACATATTTAGAATTAATATATAACTCAAATCTGGCTTCGTGGGAATGACTGAGTGCTATTATTATGAGATACATGATCGTTTACTGTTTGAACGGAATTTTGAAGACACAACTGAAGCAATTGTTCTAACCGGGACGTTATATACTTATGAGACATTTGGTTTTTCCTCTGGGCACTCAAACATCATTGAAAATTGATATCTTGTGTGTAAACACACCATATAGAATGTCAAAATCCTGAAACAAATGCAGTAACTTGGAAACGTATTATAAATTATGGAGAATCACACAACTAGAAAATTTTGGCAATATATACGCTCGCGATATTAATACGTCAATTTTTCTTAAAAATTTTCAATACCGAAAATACTGAAAAATTCCGGTGAAACATTACCGGATTTATTACCAGAACCGGATAGCAAAAAAGTTCATATTTCTGTACCGGAACCGGAATTTTAGTAGCACCATGTTGGCCAGGTTTTAATCGACGGCTGTTTTTCCGGTAACTGGGCTGTTTAAACAACTAAACCGTATAGAAAATGAAGTAAAAATCTGATTGGATGATGTTAAAATAATTTGGTAAATCGTTATCACCGCACACGGTTACACCTTTGCTTGCATTCAAATTTAAGACATTCGGGCGTTTTTGTTTTGTTGGTTTGTTTAATCAGTTTAAAAAGCAAACCAAATTTGAATTGGCAGAGAAATATTATAAAAGCTATTAACATATGACGATCGTTTGCCATAGTCAGCATATATTTTTCCGGCCGCTATGAACGTCCATAGACGCATATCAGTGTCTTGAAGCAAGTGATGCATTTTAACCGAGTATGACAATTTCCTACTCAGGCAATTTTATGCAACTTCTGTTACGTTGGAAAGGAAGCATATGGAAGGCGATTTGGCGTGATTTATTGGTGTTTCTTGCATTTTATTTTTCGGTAAGTGCAGTATATCGCTTTGCACTGAGCGATAGCCAGCAGATGACGTTTAATAAAATTGCACTGACGTTTGATTCGTTCACAAAACGCATTCCGATCGACTTTTTGCTTGGATTTTACGTCACAGCGATTGTTCGCCGATGGTGGGAACAGTTTCAGTTGGTTTCATGGCCAGACGATGTCCTGATGTTCATTAATATCATTATTCCTGGCACTGAAAATGAAGCAATAAATAAACGACGTACGATTGCAAGGTAAGTTTTTTAGTAAATATGCAATGCATGTGCAATAGAGTGCGAACACAAATAACAGAAGTGCTGACAAGGCAAAAATCATACCATCCCTTTTGCTTAGGTTAAATATCCAAAAAAGTCGCTAAGCTTCAGGACTCTGCCTTGTAAACATTAGGCGTCCACGCGGCTTCAAACGCGGTGTACAGTTGTACATCTTCTCAATTAGGATAGGGGGTATTTGTGCATGCTTAACATGTAAGAATATCGGATGGCAGTATGACACGCACAGGTCCGTAGCCAGCTCACATTGCTGGGGGGTTGGCTAGAAATATTGCAGCAAGGGCGAACAAGGGTTTTCAATGACTTACAAGCAAGGGTTGAAATTTTCGAGGGGGAGATCGGCAGCATGATGATGCTTTACGAATGTAATGCATAGTGGAACTAACTGTCACACTCTGTCATTATATATCCTTGGAATACCTAAAAGCTAACGTTTTGTTTGTATAATCCACCCAGCCGTGTATTTAAGTATTAAAATTTACGCATAAATATTTTTTCGGAAGTGAAAACAGTGGTTTACTGTGACCTATGTCACACTGCCAAAAACCAGACCCATAGCTAACTCAGCATGCTAGATAAAGTGGGTAAAATGTTTTGACGAGCGTGCGAGCGTTTGAGCGAGACGTAAAAATGTTTAACATGTCCGAGCTATCTGGTCTAATCTGGTCTCGCTGGTCGTCTAAAAACTTATCTTCAGCTCGACAACGAAACAATATTATTAAGGGTTGTACAAAATTAACGTAAAGCAGCCACTGGCAACAAATGTTTAGATGGATGTGCCTTGCTGCTGCACTCTCATGGCGCGATATATCGAAAAGCGTTCGCCGTCGTTTTCCGACAATACAACATTTAATTACTGGCGGCCTTTTGACTGAGCATGAATGCGAAGTGTATGATCGACTCAAAACAACCACAATCAAATGGTCGCTACCTTTGTTCTGGATCAGAACAACCGTTGAAAAACATTTAGTTGAAATGGCTGACAGCGAAACGCGTCCGCCACCGTCGGTAGTTGCAGCATTTTATCGCGAGTTGAACAGTTATCGTAATGGATTTCGACAACTCTACTGTTACGATTGGGTGTGTCTTCCGTTGGTTTATACTCAAGTTGCAGCGCTTGCTACGTACGGATACTTTGTCCTTTGTGTGATTGGACGTCAATTTTTGCATCAGAAACCAGGCGTTCCAGGCAGCATGTTCGATGCGTACATACCGTGTTTTACGATAATGCAATTTATGTTCTACGCCGGATGGTTTAAAGTATACTTGCGGAAATGTTTAATCGAATTAAAATTGTTCTAAAAATTGGTTTGTTTAAGTACTTTTGTACAAAAATATAAACCGCTTTTTGATATTGAAACCTCTGAGTGAATTTTGAGTAGAGTTGTTTTATTAATTTGCAGCAGGAAAAATTTAGCTTGATCTGTTATATAAATCGGCATCGTATGGTGATGAGTTGCCCTTGTGTTTTTCACTGTTCGGCCAATGTTTATGGAAAAATCATGCTGGCCAACCCGGCGGACGAATAGGCGGATTGCAATGCCGTCAGAGATTGCGCGCTATCCATTACACCACGTGGCCGATATCATAATTTCCTATGGTGCTATATGCGCACGAGTATGTATCTGTCTCTTAACATTAATACACACTACGCGCATACACAAGCTACACCGCGAATATCCACACACTCATCAGTTTCTGAAGCTCTGATGACCTCCGCGGATTATTCCACGACCAAACTGAAGTTTTAAAAAAGTCGAATTTTTAAGGTCTCGAATTCGCCCATTGGACCCAAAAAATTTTTGTCGAAAAATTGCTCCAAATTAAATACCATTCGACATAGGATGCGGAGTTAAGACGAATTTTGTTAAATGTTCTCCAATCAGATGTCTGGCTAACAAGATGTCAAATAACTAAATTTGACGCCGAACCATGATCGCTAGCAGCGCGCCAAATCAGTGTTTGGACAACAACTCGCCAAGCAGACTTCTGATGGTAGAAGATTTAATACCACTCGACTCAGCTCTGCGTCAAACGGAATATAATTTGTCTAACTTTTCGACAATTTTTTTTCGGTCCCAAAAGGCTGACCTCGTAGCTTTAAAAATTTAATTTTGCAAAAATTCAAATTTGAGTGTAGAATGATCAGGGGAGGTCATGAAAAGCTCAATTATGCAAAAAGTTTCAAAATCCAAGCATTTTTGGGCAAACGCCGGCTAAGGATAGAATAACGAAAAGGCCCGAATTTCGGGTGCAGCAGGCCTGTATTGAGTTACATACTTTATTATCTTTGAGCGTGGAATAAAATACTAACGCTAAAAATTCACTCCGACAAAGATTGGATTTTTTATTTTTTCCGGTCATATTTTTTCCGGAAAAACAACCCTGTTTCGAACAATTGCAGCGCATCTGTAATTGAAATTGCGAGATATATGCGCGTATATCCGGATATACCGTGAACGCATGTGATGTTGTGGATAGCATTGTATGTACACTAAAACATATTTCCACTTTGCTGTTTTGTTTAAAAACTGAATAATTTGGAACTTGCGTCGTCACCTTCTTTATACGTTTAAGAACACCGACGACATGATTTCCACGTTGTTAACATTATTTAGTTAAACCATATTCTCAAATGCATATAACACCTATCACATGTTTAGCGACCGATTTTCGAACTGACGAACAGCGGCAATTCCGAATGTCAAAATGGAAACACACATAGGGTACGACAATTCAAACACAATACGCGTGTCGAATTTCGAACCTCACCACTCACTGGTTTGGCGCTACACGCACTTGAAACTATACGCCCTTTATCTCAGCGCCTACTTTGCATATATTCTGGTTTCAGGTCGGTCAGTGTTTGATGAGGCCTTTTGAAGAAGACGATGATGATATTGAACTCAATTACATGCTTGACCGCCATGTACAAACAGCATTCGCAATAGTCGATGAGGTACTCAAACTTATTCGATTCGCAAAAATGGTTGCGAGAAAGTTTAAAATGTTCTCGTGCATTTACATGCTCTTCGATTAGTAATCAGCAGGGTTGAGTTTTGTAGAAAAAATTGAATCGATGGCAACAACGGTTTTTTCCGTTATTACATGACTTTCAATTTTTCTGTTTTTCCATTTCGTTGCGTAAAAAACGGAAAAAACAGAAAAATTGAAAGTCATGTAATGCTTCCGCAAGCGCAAAAACGTGATGGATGATTTGTCTATTGAAAAAATGACATTAGGAGAATCAAATTACTATTTTATTAAGTATCAACATTTGATATCACATGATGCTAAGCATACGGCACACACTAGAGTTTTCATTTACCTACTGTATTGACCCGAATAAGAGGGGGTAATAAGAGGGGGTTCCCATTTTGAGTCCGAATCAACAGGAGTCCGTATTCCTAATAAGAGTCCGTAAGCGGATAGAATCCCTAAGCCCTAATTGGGGTCCATAAATGCCAATTAACCCTCCAGGACCAAATAATTTGAGTTCGAAACTGTAAAGCGTACGTAAATTCTGAAAGTACATTCCTAAATATAACCTAGTATTATCGCTCAAGCTATTGACACAAGACAAATAAACGATTAATTCAACGGATAATTGCAGCACCGGATTATATCAGTAACGAAGGACGGCGGAGCGTGGGTTAAAATAAATAACAGTCCGTAATAGAATAACAAGGGGGGTACTCTCTGGAGAGGCCAAATAAATATCAGTTCCCCTCCTATTCGGGTCACTACAGTACAGTGTAAATTCCAATGAGTTGATTAATCAATCCAACTAGCGAGTTAGTTGTTTTTGAATTAATGTCAATAAACGTTAACTCCAGTGGCGGATCCAGGATCTCAAAATGGGGGGGGGCAAAATTTCACAGGTAATAAACTAATTTTTGACACATACTGTACTGACCCAAATAGGAGGGGAGGTCCCCATTTTGAGTCCCAATTAATAGGAGTCTGGATCCCTAATAAGAATCCGTAAGCGGGTAGAGTCCTTAAACCATTGTTTAGAGTCCATAAATGTCTATTATCCCTAATTGAAGCGCATAAATGACTCCAGGGCCAAGAAACTTTAAAGCATGCTTATACTATTGCGTAGAAAACAGAGAAATAAACAGCGTAGAACAGCAATTGACACTGTATAATTTTTGTCGAGATGTTGTTGGGGGGGCCACGGCCGGGATGCCCCCCGTGCATCCGCCACTGGTTAACTCATTCTGAGTTGAGCTGATTTTCACTCTGAGTTGAATTGACTCAGCGTAAGTTGATTAATTAGCTCAGAATGAATTGAATCAGCTCAAAATTTTAATTCTAATAGGCCTAACTCAGACTGAGTGATTCAACTCATTGTGAGTTAAAATCAACTCACTTAAATTCACAGTGTAAAAAGTACAAATCCCAGCTAAATTTACTACAAACTTGCGGAGTTGAGTTCGGCAAAAATTCTGCAAACACGAATTGTACTCAGTTTTGTTGATAAAAACATGAAATTAATCAGACCTTAGGTTCCGAACTAAACTATGCATATGCATATCTGGAATAAATGTTACATCAAAAAAAGAATAATCTCAAACAGACATAGCGATCACTTTAAGATTAAATAAGCTTATAGTAGCAGGTATGCAACTGAAATTCCGGTTTGATTAGGGACCATTTGTATAACAGAAATTTTAACTGCGTGGACAGCTGGGGCGAGAGGAGACACAATTCTACTCACTTTGCGTCGGCCTCTGAGGAGCAACTATAGATTTAATAAAGTGCCGTTGAATTGAGAAGCTGTAAACATGTATTTTCTTGGTCTTTCCAAGAGTTTAATAGAGACATGTATCCCATAATTCGTCGTACTACTGGCGGATCAAAAGGGGAACCAAGATTTTGCAAAAGGTTTAGCACTAAAATGGCGTGTGGCTGCTGACTCGCTTCGCTCGCGAGTGCTTCAAATATATGTATCTCGTGTGGTTCCCCAGTTAAGAGTTTCCTGGATCCGCCACTGATTCTTTCCCAGTAAATTAGCATTCGTGATGACAGGAGCGTGAGAAAAACCAATTTCTCACGGATACCGCGAAGTTTTCTCGTTGTTTTGAGAGTATAAGTTTCTACGATTATAGTTTAAAGTTTTTGTCGTTTTTTACGTTTTTTCCACCCCCCCCCCGAAAAAACGCAAAAAGTAGGAAAAAACCGATTTTCTGTTGGTTTTCCCCATGCCCAACCCTAGTTATAGCATGAATCTTACGCATATGGCATTAGTTGCTTGCAGTCCTGCAGAAAAAACGTTCCGACCCTTTATCTTTACATGGAAGTTAATTTAATTTCCTGTTTTATTTGTAGTAATGGCTGCATTATGAAACAGTCGATGTTTATAGGTAATGCGCATGGAGATACCACCGCTAGACGAATGGTGCGAAGAGCCTGGTGTTGTTCCAAAAATTCCTTACACCCGTATGTCAGTACGCCGTGCTCAACATCCTCCCAAACTGCATGTCACAATTGACAGTAAACACGAAAATGAAGAAATATTTGAGTCATTTGACCCTCCGATAAAACAGCAAGGGTCAAAGCGAATCAGACATTTCTGAACGAAACTGTAATTCAGACACTGTCGCTTCTAGTCAGGGCTTAAAACGGATAATAAAGGTTACGAAAATGAACACCGAATACGGACATCGTTGTTAACCGGAAACGGATATCCTGTTACATCCTGCATTTAGTCTTATATTTTGTAGCAGATTCTATGGCGAAAACGTGTTTGCACCTCCGTAGTATGTTGGAAATTTTCACTATGAAATATACCGGTCATCTATAGTGCTTTAGTTGTTTGCAAGAGACTGTGATTGTTTCAAGAGTGCTTTTTGGAAAGTGTGGCGTAAATTTGCGCTCTTGTAAGCTACGTTTTACCGTATACTTACCATTTCATGGGAGCTGCGACAATGCTCAGTGTCGGTAGACGTATATAAAATCGGGTAGGCATTTTATTGAGTTATTCCGACGTTGCTTTAACAAATAACATATCAAACTGCAGAAAAATTGTTAATGTTAAGGAACGTACTGTAGTGGCCAGAATAAGAGGGGGACTGAAGCCCAAATCTGCTTAGCTCCGTAAAACCGGTGTCAAATGGTAAATTTGCATAATTTTTCGACAAAAATTTTTCGAGGCCAATGGAGGAATTGGGACCTTAAAATTCCAATTTTTTAACAATTAAAGTTCTGGCGTGGAATAATCGGAGGAGGTCATCAGAATATCAGTAACTCATGAGCGGAGCGAGTTGAAGAAGTCACACATGTTTTTATAAGTATATATTAAATCCCAAGACACTTTTGGGTTTTTTCTGACATCAAAGCTTCTCAATTGCTGCAACCTCGTGAACAAAACTAGATTGAAGCTATAGACGTATTCTTGCGTCAAATCGTACGGTAAAACCAAGCTCTCAATTTTGAGCCCCCTAAAACTTTGAACCCACTGTCGATGAAACGTGGTAAGTGAACCGAACAAGATGCATATGCGGTTTTGCACTGAATCGCGTAGCATAGTTTCAATTCTGAAATCCATTTATATATTCACATGCTGCAATTTTCGCTCTTTTCGAACATATAAAGCGTCCTGGTGGATACGTACAAACGGTCATTGTTAATGTGTTGCATGAAAATTAATTACGTGTCGTCTAAAAACGTCATTTTATATCCCATTTAGTTGCAAATTATATTTAAAAATCGTATATTTTTCCATTTTTCCATTTTTTTCCACCCCCGTTGGAAAAAATGAAAAAAAAACCATTTTTCCGGTTATTTTCATACTCCCTCCGAAGGGACTACTTACCGCCATAACAGACTAACTATCTATGCCCTCTGCAAAGTCCAAATATCCCCAAAACAGTATTGTTTTGTACTGCCCTTGCAAACATGTGGGTGGACAATTTTTTACAGTAGCGTAGACAGTATAATGTGGATGACTCAATTTTGTTCAAGTTTCTGAAGAAAATTTGCTTTTAGATCAAATCGAGTTTTCAAACTCTATTTTGTTCGAGCCATGCTAAAGGTTGTCCGGACCCACTCTTGAAACCAAAGTGTTTAAACTTGTGAAAAACTTTATTTTGGTTTCCATTGTGTTTTTAACTTTTTGTTTTTCAGTGCCAGGAATGGTCATTCCGCGCTGCCCTGCGTACAATTATGTGCAGAATTGAACCGTACCGTGGCAGGCAGGGGAGGGGCCCTCAAACTCCAGGGATGGGTCCCCCAGCGTCGATGTGAATATAGAATTTATCTATGTTTGATCTAAGGTTGTGCAACTCACGATCGTTTGTTACCTACTTTGTTATTTTGTTTCATCAGTTATCTTTAAGAAACAAAATTGTAAAGCCAACGAGTGTAGCTAGCGAGAAAATTTGTTGGCATTTATAGCCTTGTTGTTTATTGTAAAGCGTGTATAGTGTCTAAAGCCATTTAAAAATGGTGGAAAGGTAGGATAGTGTCCAACTCACGAACAAAGCGAGCGAGAAGCCAGACGTATCTCAAAACTTCGGCGGTTTTGTTTCATCCGGTTTGGTCCCTTTTAATGGTGGGGCTTACAAATGGTTGATTCGGGGGTGGCTGATCCAGCCCAGGCCATGGAAGCGAGCTAAAACAATAGACGTACGCAAAACGTAGATGAAACCTTGATGTAAACTCGTGAGGGAAACCAGGCGCATGTATGGGTAGAAATTACAAACTTTTACGAACACTATGAAATAGTTTTCCCGCGGTATGCCATGCGAACGGTAGAGTTTTTTCCCAGTCCGCGTCTACCCGCGTATACCTTCTGGTACCCAAGAGTCACGCGCAGTTCTGAATGAAACAATGTTACTCTGCGTATAATGCGCAAGGCAATGTAAATAGTGCTCCATACACCTTTTAGCAAGCTTTATAAATTCAGTCGAGAGTATAACCTTAATAAAACAACGATTATACAACAGTTACTAGTCATATGTTAAGTTTAATACTTGTACAAGCAGCAAGCTTTGCGATTGTTATTTCTTTTGCGTGGTGGCCATTAGGAACAACAAAGAAACCAACAATTTGTAGTGCTTAACAGCATTACTGGTTTTCTCACCTCAGGAGAACGAAACTGCATAGCTAGTGGTGTCTTGTATTAGAAACCATTCTGAGAAGGATTTCTAAATATAGAATGTTCGATTAAGTGACATAATGCAGATTGAATAAAGACAAACTTTTGTGGTAATATTTGGGTTATAATAAATTTATAACCAGCTAAGCTGCAGGTTTAAAGTATCTGCTTATCCTGGTGCATATGCACTATATTCAGTGCATATTGTAATGTATAGTATGCTTGCCGCCAGCATATCGTCGACATATATAGTTGACAATAGAAGCAGCTACTGAGACGGACTGCGTGACTCAGTGGTAACAGCGTCTGTCAGACATGCAGAAGGTCGCTAGTTCGAAACCACACGCAACCCGCTTTTCCAGCTGCTTATTAAAAAGGTCTGTAGTCCCGGTTCCTACCTACCTAGACTGACGTAGCGACCACGACGTGAGAGCATTGCCGCGCTATGATCACGACATCCAGTTGAAAATGGGGCATGTAAAGCATGTAATACATGGTTGTCCTGGCGCATACGTATGCACTATATGCAATGCACATTGTATAGTATGCTTTCCAGCAGCATACGTTTGATGTACGTATAAGTCGACAATACAAACGGTTGGAGAGGCGGGCTGCGTGGCGCAGTTGCAATAGCGCTGAAGCCCTGGATCCTACCTAGAGTGACATGGGAGCCACGTAGCCCAATGTCAGTGAACGCAGGAACCGGACTTCGGGTTACGCGTGGTTTCGTACTAGTAACTTTCTGCGTGTCAGGTCACTTGCTTACAATGCAAAGGATAGCCATCTTTGCTATGACGTATTACGTGCTTGGTTTTGCACCTTAATCTTAAAGGTGTTCATATATGACCAATTGTTGGTTGGTATCGAAGTATTAGATGATATTTAATTCAGCGTTATTCTAAGTGCTGGAAAAGTATATAGTAATAGCTTCGGCTTTGCCCAATGGAAAACTGATGCAGTATAGCAGTCATCAGTAGCATTGTAATATGGTGGTGCAACTGCTCTTACGGTATCACGCAGGCTACCGGTGTAATGGGTATGATAGCAGGCTTGCAAAAGAGAGACCCGGTTTGATCGCTGGTTGGATCAATATTTCGTCGTCTATTGCACAGCACCATAACGTGTTCGGTCCTAAATCTAAGTTAGGTGGTCGACAGGGCTACGTTTCGTTGTGGCGCACGACTCGGTAGCCTAGTCACCTGTGGTGGAGACTGGGTTGAACTGAAATGTGTGCCGTGGGGGTTGCAAGCCACGCCTAGTTCAGCGTAAGTGGCTATCGACACCTGCTTCTCACAAAAGACGGGTATCTCAGATGGGATTGTTGCTATCGCTCACAGCTGGCATTTTGCTAGTGGAGGCATGGAGGGGTGAAAGGCCTATCCCTACTCGAAAAATTACTTTATGTTCAGGCCCCCTCGAAAAATCACCCTGTTTTAAGTTATAATACTTACATATGTAAGTCTTATAACTTAAAACCAGGGAGATACATATAAAATCAGAAAGACTAAAACGTAGGTTAGGTTACCTCTAATCTTTAAAATAGCAAATTTAAATAAAAGAGTGCTAAAATTATAAATTTTCGAAAAAATTCTAAATTGCAGTATCGATTTACATCGTACGAGGGCGTTTCAAACCCCCACGCAGAAACTCCTACCGGATTAAAACCGGGGCGCTTCCGAACAAGCACCCAATCGGAATTAGACTAGCAAATGCCAGCCGCTGACACGCCGCGCCCAAGTAATATCCTTACAACCATTCATCCATTTAAAATTGAGAGCGCGGGTATTGCAGTTTATTACTTAACGTCCTTTATCAGCTTCCCTGTTTATGTATTTGATGATCCAGTGCTCACATGCTGTTGCAAGACGCATGGATTGTTATTTTGTCCGAAGTTAGTTGAGAAATTATGCTGTTAAATATGTCTAAAATAGGTTCTAGCTCGTTATCACCTTTTTGATCAAAAACGCTGAAAGATTTTACATGCTTCACAGTAATATGTACAGTATATAATGAATAAAATCTTGTTTACACTGTTATTTTAGAGATAACTGAGGGTATTACAGATAGCTGTGGCGGTTTCTTAAATCGCCAAAACTGTTTCTTTTTTGGTAATATGTCAGTGAAATTATATACTAGAAATTGTTACCAAAACTGCATATATCAAAGTAATTTAATAGTAACCACGAAAACAACATTGTTGAAAAATTTAACTTAACCGTGTTATAAATTGGCCGTTTTTTAACTTTGCTAATTTTTAAGAATCTCTTTCGAAAGCCGCTTGTACTCCGAATATAAGCCATTGATGGTGGATTTCACTTTATTCGACGACGAAAATCTAAAATACAACAAATAAAATAAATACCTATGTTCGACTAAGGTTGTTTCACAAATAATAGAGCAAAAAAATACGATTAAAATGAAATTTTTGGTAAAATGCATTTTTCACTTTCCGGTTCCGGTTCCGGTAAAATTTTCAAATTCCGGTTCCGGTAAATTATACATACCAAAATCGCTAGAACTTTTAGTACTTTTGCACAATAACGCCGTACAAACAAAAAATGATCAATATATCGCTGTCGACTTTTTCGGTAACATTTGGTTGTTTCTTTTTTCAACAACTCCACATTTTTGTTTGTGAATACAATACATAATTTTATGCATAGTGTGAACATGAAAATAAAGTAGGGTGCATACTTGATTTAAATGCCTCAATTTCCTTTCTTCGGCTAATCTGTGTCTATATTGCTGAACATTGTAAACTAATTAAGTTATATTAATATGCGTGTATTGTTTTAGGTTATATTTTTTGCCGGCGGTTGGGTGTTTTTCATGAAGAAGCTGTTCAAAGGTTATGAGGTACATGACAACTTAATATCTTATAACTGCGTACGTAGTAGTGAAAATATATTTAATTGCATTGCAACACAAGAGGGAACGCATATATACAATTTGTTGTCTAGTTATCAAGTAATGCACAAAAATAAAATATTTTGCTCATGGTGATGAACAGACTCCGCATCTTGCACTGTATTTGGTCTTTTGTTCAGGTTCATCTGGTCATCGTTCAAATGTTGTTTTCGTTCACTTTCGCCCTTTCGTGTACAATGTTTGAGCTAATCATATTTGAAATACTCGGCGTTTTGCATTCTGCTTCACGCTATTTGGTCTGGCGTGTGAGTTTATACTTCATATTGACACTGCTTATCGTAATATTGCCTTACTATACTGCGTATTCTATTGTTCGATCCATAACGTTTATTCGGAGGTAAGTTGGTTACTTGAAAAAACATTAATGTGCGCAGTACTGGGCTTCCCTTGGTGGTGCAATTGGTGGGCCCTCAAACAGCCAAGTTCAACCATTTTTAATCTGCCCCCATGTTAATACCTTTGACTTTTCCAGGTACAATCTGTGGAATATCTCCTTCAGTAGGAAGATCCCCTCGCAAAAATGAAAAGAGGGAGAGGCCAGTAGTATTTTTAATGTTATGGAACAACAAATTATTATAGGTTAAACTTGTTGTATAAAACTGCACATTCTAGCATCCTACTAAACATTGTTTTCGACGAAATCACAAGCGATGTATGGAATTAACACTCATAGGCTGGGTTTCTGAAACATCAGTAGGTATAAATTTATAGTTAACTATATACTAAGCAATTGCCTAACCAATTTTTCGTTTTTAAAGCTGGATTTAAGTTTTCTGTTTTTGTCGGAAAATTTATGTATTTATTTTAGCTGGCGATTTTAGTAAGTGCTTAAGCAAAACGTAAGTAAATACTTACACAAGATTTCAGAAACCCAGTCTTTATTGTACATATATAAAGCATAGTAAGTCGACAACATTTATAATGTTAAGCTCTATTCACACGTGCAAGTTTTTGCAGCAAAAACTTGCACGTGCAACTTTTACGCGCAAGTTTGGTCACAAAGCAGCTTTGAAGTTCTTGCAACTGCAACGTATTCACTGGAATTCATGTTATTTAATTTATTTCGCACTTGTGAAGGCAGCTGCAAGTCATTTGAATTTCTTGCACCTGCATGTTGATTGGTCAATCGAAATCTTCTTTTGATTGCGCCATTGTCTCGTAGCAAACTAAATCTCAGTTAAAACAGCATACGCGCTGTATATTTTTGTTCTTTTTATCGTTTGTATGTTTCCATCTTAGCATTGTATTTTTATATGTGAAAATATATGATTTCGGTTGCAATCTAAACAGTTTATAAATATTTTTTCAGGCGTTACGTACTCTCGTTCACATCTGTTGTTTGGGCAGTCTTCATATATTTCTTTTGGAAAATTGGCGATCCATTTCCAATATTGAGTCCCAAACACGGAATATTTACAATTGAACAAGCAATCAGTCGGGTCGGCGTTATTGGTGTGACTGTTATGGCATTCCTCTCAGGATTTGGAGCTGTGAACTGTCCTTACACGTATATGTCATATTTTATGCGTCCGGTACGTACAGTCATGCAATTTTATAAAAACTCGACGCTAACCAGAAGATGTTTTCCTGTCTCAGGTTAAATTTTGGTGACAAAAGACGTGTTTTTAGCGAAACACAAGTTTACTACCATGTTCTCAAATTGGCAAAACAAATTATACCTATGTGCGCATCGCTTATTTTCACCAAATCCAAATCCGAAAGCTTTTGATCGTTTAAGTTTTGCTTTAGGTGTCTGATACTGACATAGTTAGTGCTGAACGCAAACTTATGCAAACAATGGATATGATTGTGTTAAAGAAAAGAAGGCTGGTTCTTGCGGAGAAAGAAAAACTTCGTACAGCGTACAGTCCCATTAGTAGCGGTGTATGGCGTTATCTTAAAGGTCAGTTGGGGTGGTTCTCATATTTGATCAGGCCAAGTCTTTCAAATCGAGTTGTGAAAAACGATATTATTCTAATATATTACAAAAAATATTCTGTAAATTATGCTAAAGTTCTGATCGTACTCAATTGTGTAAATAGTTAAGAGCAATCGCTGCTATTGTTCATATATTGGGAGTACGCCTTTTAGGTGGCCCGCGTTGTGAGGTATCAAAAATCTTAAATGTAATGGTATTTGTTACATTTACTACTCAGTATACTGCTTTTAGGCAGAACATCACCTCTCAATGAGAATATCAACAGTTTAAAGACAGATATTGCTGCACTTGAAGAAATAAGTCGTCATTTATTCTTGGACGTTGTTGATCTGAGAAATATGAAAGAGCGATTGATCTATTCGAGAACATTCCAGGGTAAGTAAGGACTGATCAGGATACAAGCGAAATTCCGCTTCAACACCAGTTGTGATTTTGATTGCACGTGCAGTCGAAGTTGGAATATATTTCTTCATTTCGCTTGTGGTTTGCTGTTATCCTAATGGTTCTTAGTTAATACTTCAACCATTAAAGTGTGATTAATATGCGTACATAAACTGTGTAAAACAAGCAGCACGCGGGTCTAAAAGTTTTAAGTTCCGGTTCTAGTATAACTTAGTTCCGCTTTGCATACTGGTACTGATATCGAATTAATTTACTGCACCAAGAAATCGCCGCGATCTTTTAGTTTCTGTTTCAAAGCTACTTTTGATGAATTTAATTTCAAAATTTACGAGTGTGTCCTTGGTTTATATAATGCAAGTTTGCTGTGTTATAATAGTCTTTTCGGATGACAAGTCGTTTGCTAACCTTCTCTGTGGAAGTGTTTAATTTCAGGTCGTTACTTTAACGTTGTCGGCCATTTTTTCTCGCTATACTGTATTTGGAAAATATTTATGGCAACAGTGAACATTGTATTCGATCGTGTTGGCAAAGTGGACCCAATAACACGAGGAATTGAAATAGCAATCCACTATATGGGATTTCAGTTTGATGCCGAATTTTGGAGTCAACAAATTTCTTTCATTGCTGTTGGCATTATTGTAGTAAGTCACAATGTAATCATTATTTTTTGGTTTTTCATCAGCTGTTTGGTTGAAAATATATTGTGGAATATTTTTCAAATCAGAACTATGCATATGAAAATACCAGACAGATGTTGAATCCTTGTCAAAGCCGGATAATCAGTAGCGCCGCAATTTGTAGGTATACGCACAGAACAAAATTTGTTGCAATTTTGAGAATTTTTAATTTAAACTAGTATCGAAAAACTACTGATTAGAAGTTACAATTTGCTGCATTTATATCGTACAGAAAGAATGAATTTCTGTCTAACCCGGGTTGAGCTAATAAAGGCTCCCCCAAGCAGGTTATCAGGGTGTAAGCGGGTTCTGGTAAAAATCGGTGTCCGTTTCCGTCATGCAATACCGGAAATTGCATTATTTTTGAGCTCAAAATAAGTCATAAATCACTTTTTTATTATATCTGGCAATTTTTATTACAGATATACTGCAATTTTTCAATATGAAATAAAAATTACGAATTTATCCTGTCTTTTCGGAGCATCCGCTATTTTATGTAAAATTTTAGAAAGCCCGGTGAGTGCGTGCCTTACTGTGTCGGCTGAAAAACAAAACATCTGAAATATTTATGCTTCAACACTAGCCGTTTTCACCCTGCAAGTAATTCTTCTTTTTACTTTTATCTCGCGCTCTATGGTAAATTGGGATTCTTTTTACATTTTAGGTAACCTCCATTCGAGGTCTACTCATTACATTAACCAAATTTTTTTACGCCATCTCAAGTAGCAAATCTTCAAATGTGATAGTGTTACTCCTTGCACAAATCATGGGAATGTATTTCGTTTCATCTGTGCTGTTGATGCGAATGAATATGCCTTTGCAATACAGGATTATTGTTACCGAAGTACTGGGAGATTTACAGTTTAACTTTTATCACCGCTGGTTTGATGTCATATTTCTGATCAGTGCTATCTGTAGTATTTTATTCTTGAAATTAGCTCATAAACAAGCGGCCAATGAACCAAAGGTTCAATTTTAATAAATATCTGAGTTGTTTTATATTGCAAGAGCGAATGCTTCCAGAATAGCCATGGTGCAACCGGAATTCCGGTTCCGGAAAGGAAATCGGTATTTTTCATTATCCGGTGCCGGTAACAAATCCGGTATTTTTTCACCGGAATTTTCCGGTATTGGAAATTTTCTCATTCTAAAATTTAAGAAAAATTGGCATATTATTCTGACTTTATATAAAATTGTCTGCGCGTGTATTGCCAAATTTTCCAATTTGTGCCATACCCCACAATTTATCATATGTTTCCACCTACTGCATATATTTCAAGATTTTGGCATTCTAAATGATGTGTTTACAGCATTAAAACCGATAAAATAGCGTTAAATATAATTTTTCGGTAACAAGTATTTTTTAATTTCCGGTTCCGGTATATTTTTAACTTTCCGGTTCCAGTATTTTATAATTCCGGTTGCACCCTGCATATAGCTAATAAGAATTATTCACTTTGATCTTAACACATTATTCTGCTTAGAAGATTAGATTCTTTTGTTAATACTGTAGTGACCCGAATAAGAGGGGGGACTGATATTTATTTGGCCTCTCCAGAGGGTGCCCCCCTTGTTATTCGGTTATGGACTGTTATTTATTTTAACCCACGCTCCGCTGCCCTTTGTTACTGATATATTTGTGGTACTGCAATTATCCGTTGAATTAAACATTTTTTCTCTTGTGTCAATAGCTTGAGCGATAATACAAGGTTACACTTAGGAATGTACTTTCAAAATTTATGTACGCTTTAAAGTTTCGAACTCAAATTATTTGGTCCTGGAGTCATTTAATTATATATATGTAAATTTCTGACCTTCCCTTCCGTGAATTTTAGTTTCGCCCAATTTGTAAAAATAACGTGAATCCACATTAAGAACATTTGCCCACTGACAAATGCTTACGTAGTTTACTTTCCGTAACATACATCCACCCATAGCAAACAAATAATATGTTTGGGAGACAATTTGTTCATATTAAGCAGTTTCCGAAAAATTCATCAACATCCCCGACGCGTCTAAACCACTTTCCAATATTGCCTATCTCAGTTCTTTGTAAAAAGTTGGACCTTTAGCGAACTTCGTTTGTCTTTCGTGTAATGTTCAACTTTTCTATAAAATGTTCAAAACATCTTCTCCAGCTTATCACTTCTTTAAAACTCAGAAGTCTTATTTAGAAAACTAGTCTATTTGCTGTTAATTTAATTTTAATATTGGGAAGGTTGATACCTCCTTTCGATGGGTGCAACATCAAAACACTATTGCGGGGTTCACGTTATAACCGGGGCAGCTTGGGACACGTTTTGTCCATATTAGACTATTGGGTAACATTTTGTCTATTATATAGACGCTATATCGCATTGAATAATTCGTATTTGTCTGCCATTAACATGTATGGGTCCGCATTTGTTCTCAAATATATAATATTCGATGTAGTCTGCGAATATCATATGATATATTTTCAAATGCCTGCATACTTGAAGTACCCAAATTGTCCTGTTGAATATCATGATACTAGAATTTGAAATTTAAATTTTTGAAATATGAAGCTGTGATTTTAAGCGATTTTGTGTCGGAAACGATTTGCAGATGTGTATTTTGTATTTAAAGCCCATTTGCACCGCTTACCGTCCGACTTTTCGTTCATTTATTATAGTCCCAAATTTACACTATCCCGCTGAATATCATATGATATTCGTGGAAATTTGGAACATCACATGATATTCGCATAATGTCCCATAGTATCACGTGACATACCGTCCCTTGTACACATTGATTATATGAAAGCGGTGGTTTGTGAGCTAATGTCATATGACATTCGAGTTTTGACTGTTTACCCCAATTTAAGAGCCCGAATTTTAACGTTGACGTTGAATCAACATGGGACAAACCGTTTCCCGTCAGCCCCGGTTATAACGTGAACTCAGCATAAGTTTCACTACATTCGCACTTGAAGGGTGACAAACAAATCGTCTTAATACTTTTTTGCCCATCCAGTGAGATTCGGTTATGGAGAAACAACTGAGCTTATATAACTAAACATACAAAAGTAATAAGTCATAGCACCATGTGCTTTCCCATAATGAGATTCCAACTAGGCGGAGCTCTCGTTTCAAGGGTTTACATTTCGTCTTTGCATTAATTCCAGTTGCCATCATCATCCAATCCTTACAAATTTACCTATACTCTATAAAGTTTAACTTTTCTACAACTAAAATTGACTATTCAGTAAAAAACATTAACTGCTATTAGCTTTGCTTTTTGGTACTTTTGGTCGACTTCCCGAAGCACGTTTGTACCATTCAAAATATAACACTTTTTGAATTTCATCAAATCTTTAAACAAAAATACCTTATCGTCATCAAATTTATTTATTCTTGAGTTTACATCACACGGAGCAACCACCGATAACACACTAGTTGATCATAAAAAATGCGCAACACCTTCGGAAGTTACAACGCATAACAAAAGGAAAAGCGGGCAATCCTGGCGAATTTTTTTCTTTACCAATAACTTTTGTGATATATTTCCATTTACCATTACACAAATTCTTCAAAACCATCGTTTGTAAATACTCTGAATTATATTAATAAAAATAGGACAAAATTTTATCCTA
Organism: Enoplolaimus lenunculus; assembly: GCA_030248215.1. NCBI lineage: Eukaryota > Metazoa > Nematoda > Enoplea > Enoplida > Thoracostomopsidae > Enoplolaimus > Enoplolaimus lenunculus. Next base: position 71,220 of record JASANG010001450.1, on the reverse strand, counting down.
CGCAGTGTTGTAACAATAAATCTCCACTCTACCATGTCAAATGCGGCCGGCCTCATGATCCAATGATAAAATCAGGGCGCCCTGTATTCCCCTCAGCTGCATGTGCCATTTCTTCATTATGAAATATAACTTTCATATAATTTATACAGCTTCCACAATTAGTGTATACACGTTGAGGAAGTAAAGTGGTGTAATGCCGATATGGGAATTCCGGTTTCCAGTTTTAGAAAGTGAAGCGGAAATTGTAATGTGAAATTCCACTGAACAAAACACATTCACTGCACCGAGCTCATAGTGTTTACGGCTGTGGCCTAAAAAGTCAATGTGACCGGCTTCCAAAATTAGTAAATGTTGAATGACTATCTTCATAGACAAAATGATTTGGTAGAGTGCTGCAGAGTTCAGTCTGGAAATATATGTTTGGAATTCGGTAAACGGTATTTTGGCACCACCAAAACTGCGAATCCTTCCCGTATAAGTTTTTACACAGATGCTTGACTCATTCAAACGTTTTTGGCATAGTAATACACACATTTATGTTGCTTTTATGAGACAAAATTAAATAGATACACCATTTTTATTTGTTTCTATGGTAACGGCTTCGTTTGCTTGCAGCTCCTGATACTGGAAACAGTTGTCCACGATGGTGCAAGCGTCGAACAGCTTCGCGTATATGCTCGGGCTTAAGAGCATCGTTTGACTCGCCTGCTTTATCACGAATGTCTAAGGCTATAAATAAAAACTGTATCCCGACAATTAGTCGCCCAACAACTCGTAGTTCGACGTTTCGTAGTCCCCCACAACTCGTCGACCCATCAGCTTGTCGTGTGGCAGTAGATCTGACCACTCGTCGATCCTTACAACTTGTCGGCTGCCGGTAGGTACGACCACTCTTGACCCGACAACTTGCCGTCCACTATTAAGTTCCGATATGTTTGCACGATCCTTTTCAATTTTATTGTTGCAAATGTAGATTATAAATTACGTTCCTTCCTTGCTCACAAGTTGTTTGTACCACACAATGCATTTTTGCTGTCAAATAGTGTATCAGCTATCGTAATGAACAGGTACACCGGGTCGACAAGATGTCGGAGTAGACGAGATATATACTACAAGTAGTCGGGTTCGGCAAGATACCGGTGCAACAGAGTTGTCAGGATCTCTAGATGTCGAGCGACAAGTTGTCGGGCAGGAGGAATTGTGTGGGCGACTTGTCGGGGTCGACGATATGTCAGGCGACGAAATGTCATAGATTCAGCAAAGCAGCCTAAGTTAAAGCTTCTGCAAGAGCAGCAAGCATAATAACTTTTGTAAATAATAGGTACTTTTGGCCCATTAATTAACAATGCTACAATGCATACCATAAAAGTAGCGCTATACTTTTGATGACGAACGGCACCGTCCGTCTTTAAAGTATACTTATAAAAAATTGTGAAAAATTTCGCCTATTCACCAATTCCCTTCAAATACATATATTCGGACCCCTCAATAAACAATAAACAAATTATATGTAACAAAGCGTTTTGTCAAAACAATTGCATGTTTTCTGCTTTTTCAAGCGTAAAATAAAAACAGAATTCCTAAAAAAATTTACATACATTGGCGGTTCCCAGTTATGAATAAAGTGTATATTATTGCGTTTTAATTCAGAACAAAACCGGACATATGTATACTTGGGTTCAAAATAAGCCGAAATAGTGCTCTGAACGAAAATCTTACTGCAATTTCAACCGAAATCGGCATTCCTGTAGAATATCGCTTTCAAACCTAGGTTAAATAACAAATTTCTAACTACTGACCTTCTTCGATTAATTCACCCAAGAAAACTTTGCAAATTCCCGCCATCGCAATAACCACATTCTGGTTCACAGACACACCACTTGCTTGCATCATAATCTTAAAACATTGTCTGCAGTAATACAACATACGTTACTATAGTGATCCGAATAAGAGCGGCCTCATACTTATTTTGCCTATCCATAGAATCGGGACCCCTCTAATTCGAGTTAGACAGTACAAAGAATATATCGAAATGGTTCATTATTTAGCGCAAAGGGAAATTCAATAGAACGATTATCGGTATCCTGTAGAAGAAAACAAAAACACAAAATGCGTTACAATACGTACATGAAGTACGTGAGTACGTGTTTAATGATGGAAAGCGTTCCACGCTCTAAAATTACTCCTTTTGTTCTGCGACAGTTGAACAAAAATGATAAAATTTATGTACACAAAGAGCTTCAACTATTGTATTACATTAAATCGATGGTCCATGCTCAAAAATGTTAATGATAGGTTTTGAAACTTAACAATTTATTATTAGCGAATGTTACTAACAATCACTCACCTTTCGTATTACGGATTTTGGCAATGTAGACCGACGGTACAGTTCATAACGATCAAGCTGCTCACGAGATAAATTCGATACAAGTAAACTGAAACAAGTTTGATTAAAAAATAAACAATAATAGCGCTGGTGGCTGTTTATTGCGGAATTAAAAAAAGAACAAAATTAGCTCAAACACTAGGAAGTATTATAGTCAACAATTTGAACAGCGGACAGTTGGATTATCAAAAATACTGAGTAAATGGGTTAAGTTTAGAATGATTAGAACTACGAACGCGCTTAAGTTTGACTGCTCCAATAGGTTAGGCACAAGAAACAATTTTTCGAAATCAATCGTTCAGAGATCCAGATGAGATATTAACTGTAAATATTTTTTCTCTATAAGAGCCACTTAAAAATCCGTGAAAATCTCTCGAGACTGTCGTTTGCGCGCCTTTTACCTGTACTTAAGACAAAACTTAATGGTATTAATCTCACCATATGTCTTCACGAAGAGTCTATTGTATTAAAATGACCAACTGTGGCCCATCCCTATCTCGCATACCACTTATGTTATGTTTGTTTATTTATCACTTATATTATGCTTTATTTTTACATATGATAATTTATAATACAGTGATAAGAAATTAATACTGCACGACAATCGTCAATGACATAGTACTAATATATATTGCGTATAAGAATATATCTTTGAACACCGATTTTTGAATTTTCCTAACATCCACCTTTATCAACTAAATAATCATCAACTTACTGCATTTTCATTTGCTCCAAAGATTCGGGGTTTGCATCAACGTCAATATTCGGACAAGGTACTTCGTGACCATCTGTTGACACAACAGCACTCGCTACAGTGGACTCTTCAACGGACAATGTTGAGCTGCTGCACGGTTGTTCGTAAACAGTCTAAATCAAACACAACACAAAAATTATGCACATAAATTTAAATCTAACGTCTAAGTGTGCTCTGACAGATTGCATAGCTTTAGTTTCCAAACCACATCCCGCTGTGTAGCGTGAGTTGGCGACGTTACAATATTGGTTTAGGGTATGAAAACGACGTTTTCGATATATACAAAAATTACTTAGAGCCCAGCGGGTTACACCTGCACCTATTTACTCATACCTGCCACCATCGACTGTAATCCGCGTCTTAGCATAAACATTAAACAAATATTTTAATGAAGCCGTGACCAATTTTTAATACCTCCGGCAAATTAAGTTTCGCCCGTTTGCAAGGAGGAACATCTACATCAGCACCAGTTTCCGGAGTTATCAGTGCATCATCCAACTCATCAAAATCATCTTTCGACATGTTAAGCACGTCGAGGTCGCTTGAAAAGCTATCAATAGAAATTGCTGGCATGCTGGATGACGTTGTAGCAACATCAACACTTAAATCATTGGCATTTAATTCGGTTGCAGTCAGAACTTTGGACGGCACTGTTGGTTTTTGCTGTGAAGAAATGCCAAGCAAATCTTCAAGCGTATTACTAGATTCATTCGACATGGCGAAGTCGTACACAATGACGATATGAAATTATCACTGAAGCAGTACTATTTGTTAATGAGATATTCTGTTGATTCATTCACAGTGCAGTTAAAATCATTACATAAATTAACTACACTGAGAAAAAATTTCAGAAACAGAGTGATTAAGACACCAGAAATCAATGTATTTCTTTTAGACATTGTCCCAGCGCAATTCAAACCGTTGAAATCACCCTGCATTTAAACGGACAAATACCGGGATACAAGCAAATGACGGTCCAAGTTATCCGGCAGAAAATCGAATTCCGATCCGAGCAGAAAATTTTTCGGAGGGTCCGGCAATTTCGTAAGTGAAATGTTTCGTACCTACTGTAGTGACCGGAATAAAAAACAGCGGAGGTCCCATTTTGAGTCCTCAATAGGCCTCCGTATCGCGAATAAGAGTCCGTAAGTGGATAGAGTCCCTAAACCCTAATTAGAACCCATAAATGCCAATTATCCTTAATTGTAGAGCACAAATGACTCAAGGACTAAAGTAACAAACCGCATTCAATTATTACGAAAAACCCGGACAATTCTAGCCGCCTGAATAATGAACAGATTAGTGTGGGGTTGCGGGCGACAATCCTATCCTGCTTAATGTTCTATTAAAATGCGGAAGGTTAAAGGAAGCCGCAGCCTCCCCCTGAAAAAGAAAAAGCACAGAACTGATTCGAAAAGTTTGGTTGTTGCTGAAAAAGTTTCCTCCTACATTTGTGTAGTGAAATGAATACCAGTCATCAAACGCAAAAAATGACGCAATTCATCTCAGCGCGCCGCATTTATACAATAATATACATGAAAAATATAGATTTCTTAACTATTGAAGTCTTAAAAATTGAAATTTAATCGAAATTATCAGGGGAGGTTGTGAGGAGCCAAATCGTCATATGTTACGATATATTAAGACTATAGCGGGTCCCGAAGATTTGGATTAATCTAACTTTAACAATGTAACAACCAAAACGTATTCTAAAGAATAAGCCTCCTCAGTGTAATAAACACAAGCCTATAACAAAGCTTAGCCTTAGCCCAAACAAAAAAATTAATATAAAATTTGAGCCTTGTCTATTTCGGTCTAGTGAGAAGGCAGGCAATAGCGGATCCAAAGGTTGGTGGGCAGGCGTACGCACCCCAGAATTTTTTATAATAAAATGGTAACGCCCCTACATACAATTTTGCCCCCTGAGAAAATTTTTTGGTGAAACAATGCATTTCAAAACATTTACGATCCTGCCTAACGTCAGAAATATATGGTTCCGCCGGTAAAAGCAGGGCACCATGAAAAGTAAAACATGGACTGATGTTTGCATGATTTAGCGTAATATATTTTAATGTGTTTCTTTCTTCTTGGAACGTACTCATGTATATATAGTTTGAGGGAAGGGTGACATTCGATGGAATCTCTGTTGCAGTGGTTTGAATCAGACACAGACAAACCAAATCAACTCAATCTCTGATGGCCAACGCAAGTACCCAGCAGTATTGAAGCAGTTGCATAAAACATAACTATTTATAGAACCGTATGTTTTACGCTCATAGCAATCAGCTTGTGGGTCAGCGTACTTTCCTTAGAACAAGTTAAGTGCTTGAGAAACGAAAACTGAGATTTGGAAAACCAAAAAAGCGCAAAATCGAGTGATACTCGAAATAGAAAATTTACTTTCGGGTATCAAGGTATATATCCGACAAGAATTGCCGGATATGAAAAGACATCCGATGCCCATCACTATCTAACGTCAAATGCGTTCAGCAGGGTACAACCCGAGGTCTGCCTTCGGCTCCAGCAGAAAAGCGGCCTCCGGGTTCGGTAGAATTTTCCCGGAAGTTCCGACAATTGCGGTAGTAAAATTGTGCATAATTTTGCAAAATTTATCTGTTTAGTGCGTTTCGTTTTACTTTCGTCACAATTTTCAGTAAAACTTTCCGAAATTTCGCGTAAAACCAAACAACTTAACATACTGCAGATATTGGCTAAAATTAACTAGATTCTCATCATTGTTACCTAATTTCGCCTCACGACCCCGGTATTTTTCACCTCTGGTTGCACACTGGCGTTCAGGACGTAACCGGGTATATTTTTCCCGTAAAAATTGGTACCAGTTTACGCTCAAAATTGGTAATAAATCACGAATATAGCTCGCAATTTTTCATCACAGATATGCTTTAAAATTTTAGAAACCACAGTGTATACTTTCTTGCCTCAGTTATGTCAGCCGAAAAATACAATATCTCTGAAACATTTATACTTCAATATCCGTTTTCCGTTTCCATTATTTTGATCATTTACACCCTGATATTTAGCTATGACGGTACCATCAAAAAGTAATCATTTTACACCGCTCAGACTCAGAAACTAAGGACAACTCAGAACCAAAAATTAATGTTTACTTCAACAGCCATCAATATATAAATATCTGTTATGGCCCATGTTAATTATAGGGCACTGACCACTAAACCTATTATACGGTTCCAATTATTTAAGTCCCTCAGTGTTTATAATTAACATGGGCCGTATTTATTATCAACCAATACTGTAATCTGCAACGACCTTAAAACCTTAAAAGTCCATGTTTAAAGTAATGATGTCATCAGGGGCATATATACACGGGGGTACAAATTTCCGATATTTCTGAGACTGGAAGGAACACTTTTACAAACTTCAGAAAACCTGCAGAGAGTACAATATTTTCTCGCTCGCTCAAAAAAACTGTTAGACAATTATCCCCTTCCAAATGAAATTCTGGTTAGTGTCTACACCCCTGTTTGTCATCTGCTTTAATTATCGCTACGTATTCACATAGAAGTTGTGCTCGAAATTGTAGCGCGTTTAAAATTTTGATTATGTAGTTGACAACTTGTTAACTTTCATATGTGTTGATTTTATATACTTCACCTCCTACAATGATTAACCTACCGAATATAGAAATCCAAAGCGAACTATATTTCAGTATTATAACACAGCGATCAACAAATACAACTTCTATAAGACAGTCACCATCCCATCATTTCGAATAAGATGAAACCCGATCATTGTTTTCGTCAAAAAATGAGCGTATAAATGTTAAATTCATTAACAGGACAGCTTACCAAGACCAGAGAATATAACGAACCAAATAGCCGAAATTGGCCTGATATGCACTGCGGTAATAAATATGCACTGTTGGCACTAGCTTTTACACCTCCTATTTTAATTTATTAATAACGAAATTAAGAATAAAGTATTCAACAGGACGTATATAACAATATTTTGTTTCTGCAAATCAATGCCATTCGCATAATGTACTTTCCATGCCACACACCATAAAATCAGTTCAAGTGTAACAAACGGAAAAGTTGTGGCAGCCAATTGCAGTACAATATTATTGAATACAGTCTACAGCCGGGACCCATGCAATTCACAAAACCAATACATTGAATAACAGCGACACAAACTTATTATTATCAAGCAAAATCAAAAATATCACCATAAATTACCATAAGCTTTACTGCAATATACGTTTACTGCTGTCAAAGTAAGTAAAACGCTGCTTAACAACCTAGATAATATGTAATTTTCAAATCAAATTAAACTCGAGGAACTTCCATTATGTAGTAATCAGTCATATGCCCATATTATTTGTAAAATGTACTCTCGGCAGTAATAACCAGTATAACCATAGCAAGTTTTGTTTTTTGTTTAGCCATTAGAAATCGAAACCCGAAAATTTTCTCAAAATGCGAGTGCCAGGAATTTAGCGTTATCAAGTGTCCATTATTTATAATAACAAATACTGGTGCGCGATGTTTGTTTTAAACTCGGTTTATAATCAGTTGCTACAATGTTACACACTATTACCGAATGTATAATCTGGAATCTGAATAGCTCAAAAAAGTGGGATACGCATTTGTTTAAATCAGCAAATAAACTATTCATTAATACTCAGTTATTTTCAAGGTTGATTCAATAGCCGTTCAATCGCAGCATTGACATCTCCCATTGTTGCCAAAAGGGCTGAAAGTTATATAATTACTATAGCAATGAGTATATAATGCGTAACAGAGCGCGACATTACAGAAACTCAGCTGCTGCGTTTGGAAATGCACGGCAGCAATACAGTAAAACATCTGCCTGATCAAAGGAGTAATATGACAAGCTTTGCACACTAATTCAAACGCAAAAGAATAATATGCACGTAGTCTACACGACATGCCAGACTTATCAGACAATAAAAATGAGCTTTCGAATGCCATGATTTAACAGGAGGGATACGACGAAAAACAGGAACGAGTGATGCGACAGGAATAAATGCTGAACAAGTAAATACTCAATTCAACGTCAAATAACGTTCGCGTTTCGCTTCATAAAATGAACCATACCGCAATGCTTATGCGTTCAAATTTTGTCCGCATGGGACCGCGTGAACGTAGCAAATAAGAAACTCAGCCCAAAAATTTTTAGTTACTTTATGTGGCTGGTGATGTCCTCTCACTATTTTGAAGCTGTTGCATAAGATTGAAAAATTGTTGTGAGTCCTTAATTTGTGTGCGTGTGCAGAGCAGCGGTCGTCACCGTAACACGAAGCAGTCGCGGATCTGAATTCTGAGTCGCCGGTCATGCTGGGCATTGGAGGACGTGTAACCCACTCCTACTGAAGCAATTTGCATCCAAATTGGCATTCTTTCGTGCAATACTGCCACGAAACGTACCATCAGTATGCGTTATTAATGCTTTGGACTATTTTATGTTTCCAGTAGGTTGTGTTTATTAATGTCGCGAAGATATTGATGGTCTATGGCAGGGATCGACTGGATATGCGGTTTAATATTCGGCAAAAAACAACGTCGGTATCCGATTTAAATATTTGCGGTTGCAATCTCTGATATTATAGAAATGCTTTTTACATGCGTAACTGGAAATGTAAGACTTTACTATTCGGTTCCGGTTGCAGTATCCGGCAATATTAATATTCGGTCGATACCTGGTCTGTACAGTTGCTTATCTTTGTATAGTTTATAGCTATGAGTTACATGGATATGTACACTTCTTCCAACATATATATTACTGAACCTTGAATGTTTGCTTCTCTGTTTAAAAACCCCATCGCAGCAAGCTGTTCCAATTGATGCCTAAATCGTTCCTCAGGCGGAACGTTAGAAGCTTGTGACGTTCTCTAAAATAAAAAATACTATCAATATCAACATTTGAAAACTATAACGTGTCTACGACAATTTAAAGATTGTCAGATTAGACTGTTCTCAAACCGATAAACTAGAAAGTTCAGCACAACGTTTACACCCATTAAACACTTTTGTTCTGTATTCACGTTACATATTTACACTTAACATTTTTGGCGTCAAAACTAGTGCATACACAAGAAAAGTAAAAAGTTTTGTTAATAATACTGCCGCCTACACTTTATCCTAACACCTAGGATCAACTGAAAATTAAAATACCACCTAACACATGAAAAAAGCCGAAACGTCTCTGTTTCCATAAAAGCAATATTTTTGAACAAAATAACAAAAGGTGTGCGTGTGACACACTTTATGGCAAAAGGTTGACTTATGTTCAATCTACAATACCGAAGTCAAGCCGGTGAATGACATTGTTTTCTCAACCATAAATTGATTTCATGACTCTGCCTTAGCCATATTTTATTCCTTAAATATTGTCATTGCACACGCTTCAGGAAATTATAACAAAATTCAAATTTCAACCGTTTACCAAAGAATTAGTAGCCAATGCTTGAATCAGCTGCGCCATTGCGTTCAACTGTTGTGTTTGTTGAGTAGCTGTGCCACCAGAGCCAACACTACTACTAGTAGTAGTAGGCGGCGGCGCGGTAGTTGTGCTTGTAACATTATTCCCACCACCCGCTGTAGTCGCAGTAACAACAGTTGTCGCAGTAGTAGATGGCGCTGTTGTTGTATTACTGGCTGCTGTGACTGATGGACTCATAGAAAAAAAGCCACCAGTCGGAATATTAAGGCTAAAAATACAAATAGAATTTCAATAAAATACTCCCATTTTAATTAGTATACGTATTTTTGCCATGAACCCGTCACCGGAATATAGAATGTTGAAAACTATATAATTTCTAAATGAAATACGATAACAAATCGAAAATATTATTACAATGCAACGCAAGTGACATTAGAGCGAAGGGCGATACCATAACTCAATAGAGCAAACAAATTAGTTGCGTGGTTTTGTACCGAAACCATAGAAAGTGGAATCTTAGTAATCTCAGTAACAAGTAGTAGGTAATTATTCAAAAAATTAAATAATTTGCTAAAATTTGTAACGTATTTTTCAAATCTCTATTCACCACCTTGAAAACAACGCCGGGGCTTCGCGTTGTAAGGTTGAAATGCCGTCTTGAATCTGCTGCAATGCTCGCATAACAGTTGGATTAGTCATAGCGCTTCTCCACGCGGGGTTCTGCATCTAAAATGGGAAGAAATGCAAGCATTAAGGAGATATAATGTTTAGCAAACATTTCAAACAAAAATCCGTAGGATTGCATCAGGGTGGCAGCGAAAGTTCAGATTCGGTTTTACATTGGGCAGAACACTGAAGATTTAATGCTTCCATTGCGTTCCAAAAATTCAGCCTGTCAAACGGCGACAGCTACAAGTTTTAATTTAATACAATATTTATGTATATGAAGAGATTTATCAAAGTCAATGTTAGACTTCAGCAATTTGGGAAATTCGCGTTGGGTTCGGTGTCGGGATTAGTTAAATTGTGAGTTCGTCACTGCTCTGAACTACAAAAGTCCTGTAACGTAAACGGACAATAGTGAAAAACCATAAAAACATTACCTGCTGCATTATCATTGGCATCATTCGTCTCATTTCTGGATTGTTTGAAATCATCGGACTATTTTCCATTAACTAAAAAACTAGCAAGTCTGAGCCAAGTTGCAACTACGAAGTACACATAAAATGTCTCATGCACACAATTGCATTACTCTAATCATTACAAATGTCATATAACATAGTTACAAGGATGCATCCATCACAAGTAATTTTACTTTCAAAATCGCCACAAGAACTGTTGTATTAATGATGAATAGCGGCAGTCTAAGCTGAGACATCCGAAGATTTCATGCGAAATAATAAATATTTGTGTGAATCCAGAATTCGTCACAAGACCAAAAATCGAATATTAGGGTGCGATCAAATGCCAAAAACACCGGAGCAAGACACTTCAATATCGGGCTCCGGCGGTTGCTGAAATGTACACTTCGACAAAAGCCAAACGTGATCACTTAATTTATTATTATCTGCTATAATTTCTTAAAAAATATAGATATTGCAAATGTGTCAAAATCAACTGTGCTCGTGACTGTGCTCATAAATAATAGTTTACTATAGTTATGTTATACTTTTCAGCAATAAGTCCCGCAGAGAAAACTACGAATGCATTATTTTTCCAGCATAAACATCTAAGGTTACTAAACAAACATTTTACCGATTGCCAGCCTTCGGGATTAGCAGCCATCGCATTCATCATCGATTGCATGTGTGGGTTGTTCAACATTCCATCAAGCCATTGTGGATTTCCGGCAAGCTGGTTCATCCAATTCTGCATCTCGCTGCTACTACCACCCATCAAATTCATGCCTTAAATGAAACAGTATTTGCCTTTCCACACACGCCATTAAGTGTCCTCAAAAACAAATAAAAATGTTCGGTTCTATTCGCCAAATGTAACTGACGCACATTAGTTAAATTTTTGAAATTTAAAGTTTATTAAAATAATTTGATGTTAATTTGGTTTCCAATAACGTAGAAATCAAAAGAAAACGTTTGCGAGCAAAACTAAAAATTTCGAGTAGCAATCAGCGTGCCGCTGTTATTGCGGCCTGTATATCACTTGCGAAAACGATTGTTTTTATTCTAAACACTCTCGCTGATATGCCTCATACCTAATCCAGGAATCGCTCCAAAACCGGAACCAGTGCCTCCTGTGCCGCCACTCTGAGTAGAGGACACAGTCGAAGTAGTAGTTGTCGCAGTAGTTCCTGCTGAAGACTGTGTTCCAGTACGTTGACTAGTTGGCGACGCCCATGGATTCGGTAATGGCTCGCGATTTTCCACGCCAACATTTGAATTCGTTTGTGTATTACTACCTAAACACCTAACGCAACTGTGATGACACGTGTTTAAAAGAACTACATACAAAACCGCAGCCTGGGCTCCGACCGATAAATAAGGCCTGAGGTTGCTGTAAAAATCAACTGGGCAGGGTTCGGTTATGCGTTGTAGGATAACATAACTGAGTGTGATGCGGTGAAGAAATACCTTCGGCGCATAAAGAGGTATTGTGCATAACTTTTTGTATACAAGTGCGCTCAAAAATTCATAGATGTTTAGGTTTATCTCGAAACCTTAATGCGATGTGACAAGAACTGTGTTAATATTTAAGTGGACTGTAAGAGAACTCGTAACGCAATTTAAATTCTTGTGAAACTTGGATTACTTGAATTTTCTTAAAGGAACTTATTTGACTTACCTTCGTCCAACAAACTTGCAAACGGATTGCCACCCGATATTTGCTGCTGAGCTGCATCTACCATTGGTTGTTCAATATCTTGATATAGACGCTGTAAAGCAGCGGGACCGCCAGGAATACCCTGAAATACTAAGTTACGTGGGGTGACCTCATAATATGCAAGTCTCAAATTATTTTCTTATGACTTAGAGTACGCCACATCAAATTTTAATGTGAAAACTTACAAACGCCGGTTACAACCAGTTGTTTTGCAATTATTAAAAGCGTGCGTTCGAGTAAAAAAGATTGTAAAATAATAATATACCTCTAAGTTACTGACAGCACGATCATGATTTCTCATAAACTCCTGCATCACAGCAGGGTTTCGAACCATCTCCATGGTCTAAAAGTAACAAGATTTAATCACGATAGTCAAATATATTCTGAGTTAACTTATTATAGTGATACCCATCAAAACCCCTAAACTGTAAAGATGGGTGAAAAAATAAAGCGACTCATTAAAATGACAATTTTAAATTTCCGCCTGACCAACAAGAACCAAAACTACATATTCTTAAATCAGACTATTACATTATCACTTCCGAAAATGCAAATCACCTTGGCTGTAGTTAATGCTTACCTGTCGCAAAACATCAGGATTGTTTAGCATGTGGCCGACCTCTGGATTCCGCTAAAATAAATAAAACCTTATTTTATACATGCTCAAAACGTATATGATACCAGGATTAAACCCTATTCATTTTGCAGCATGGTTATTTTAGTAAAACAAAACATTTAATCTGTTAGTCAATGAAACTGACATTACGTAATTGATATTTTGTACAAGTTCTACCTTCAATGCTTTTCACAAGTTCCAAGAGATGTGTTTGTATTTTCATGATTGTGTTCCAGTTTGCGTTAGCGGAATGCAAAATTGCGGCAACTGTCTCTACTCAATCCAAAAAACTTGCCAATTCCGTTATAGAACAACAACAACAACCACAACAACAACAACAACAACAACAGCAGCAACAATTAACCACCTCAATGACAGCTTGCATTTGCGGATTGCTCATGATAATGCTGCGCAAAAGTTCAGGATTGTTTATCATATTTTGCATCATTGGATGATCAATCATTTGTCTCATAACTTCAGGGTCATTCAGAAGCTAAAAATAAATAGAAATACTTACAAAAACGTCGTAACAAAGAAAGTGGCTATTTCAATCAGCAGGCAGATTGCACCTAAAGCGTTTTGGCAAAAAATGTGTAGACTATTCTGGTAATGGAAATGATTCAAATATTTCGCATAACGTTTAAGCTAACTCACATCCACAATAAACAACACAATTATGTTTCAACAGGACGCAAAGCGGAACTGTATTGTACCGGAATCGGAACCGGAACAGCAAATTTATACCGGAATCGGAACTACAAATTTTGTGACTATGCGGATAATTTGTATTCACAAGTAGAATATTGATTTATGGTATCTGCTGGATGGTAATAATTCATCGTATGAACAAATTGACAATTAGTTTTTGGCTCTGTTAAGCAAAACTACAATCAATTATTGATAAGTTAACTCATCGAAAACAATGTAATAGATACATGATGCAGAAATTTTATACAACATATCACAAAAAGTGGGCCTAAAATCAAAACGTAGAAATACCGATTCCAATTGATTCGGAATCGGAACTCGTTTTGAATCGGAACTCGTTTTGAATCGGAATTCTAATCGGAATCGGAATTCAGATTGCACCCTGTGTTTCAAAGCACCTGATTTTGAAGATTTTGCTGTGCGTTGCCCATGTTTCCACTGCCGAACAACCCAGCCATACTATCCAATCCTGCTAAACCTCTTAGGCCTCCGAAACCGAGCCCACCTGCTGGTGTAGTGCTTGTTGAATCGCCCCCCTAAAATAAATTCTATTGAATCAGGCAAAAATTAGCAATGACATTTAGAGGTGTGAGAAAATTCATGTAGTTTCTTTTGTCCCTTTGAAATTATAAAAACGAACGTTCATATTTAAACATTAGAAAAGCCAGAAAATACTAACGTATATATTAAAACTACAAAATAGTAACTCGAAAGGAATTGAATGAAAAGCTGAAAAGTTGAAGTCAACAGTTTCATACCAATCGAGTAGTGTTTGATGAAGATGACGATGTCTGTGCGTTTCGATTCTGAAATCAATATAAAATACAGCTAACATTACGACGAGCTAAATTGCTGAAATAACAAATTTGCTGCGGTGTAACATCCGGCTACGGTATGCTACGATGCAGATATTTATTGCTGAAAAGTACAACAAATCGCAATATTCAGCCACCAATATTGTTTGCAAAAAATAAATATAACTATATACTTCGAGAAGACCTGTTAACATTAAAACCCTTGTAGAAACAAAATTATAACATATTAAAGTACGTAGTACAAAATTAAAGTGATTAAATTTAACTTTATGTTTACAGTTTTATACTTTAACATCCGACTCAGGTATTTTTTAGCATTGTATTTCAATATTTTAATGTATGGGAAACTTGTAGACACGAATCAACTTTTTTACATCCAAAATTGACACAACATAAATTAACCTGCGCTGTATTTGTCCTAATCACCAAATGCACGGTAAACCCGTCTTTTATACCTAAAACAACAATATTACCAGTCGTAGTGGGACTACATTTATTGAGCGAAGCTCGAACGCACGTAAGCAATTGAGGTAATATGCAAAATAGTTGTTAGCTAACGATTCATTTATCGGTTTTGGAGGTTTGTAAGCAATTTCCTCAGATTCTTCGCACCCAAAAACCCTTCAGCCACTCCAATAATTTTTGGAATAATTTAAAAAGTCCTAATTTTGTTTTGTCAATTAAGCTAATATGCAAATTAGTTATTAGCTAACTATTCAATTATCGGCTTTGGAGGTTTGTAACAATTTATTCAGATTCTTCGCACCCAAAAACCTTCAGTAAAACTTAATAATAAATTATTGAAATAATTTAAAAAGTCCTAGTTTTGTCTTGTCAATTAAGCTAATATGCAAATTAGCTATTAGCTAACTATTCAATTATCGGTTTTGGATGTTTGTAAACTATTTATTCAGATTCCTCGCACCCAAAAACCTTCAGCCACAATAATAATTTTTGGAAGAATTTAAAAAGTCCTAATTTTGTTTTGTCAATTAAGCCAATATGCAAATTAGTTATTAACTAACTATTCAATTATCGGTTTTGGAGGTTAGTAAACAATTTATTCAGATTCTTCGCACCCAAAAACCTTTAGTAAACCCTAATAACTATTGAAATAATTTAAAAAGTCTTAGTTTCGTCTTGTCAATTAAGCTAATATGCAAATTAGCTATTAGCTAACTATTCAATTATCGGTTTTGGATGTTTGTAAACTATTTATTCAAATGTATCGCACAAAACAATCCTTTAGTGCTGAAATTATATTGCTTTTAATCTTAATAAATAGTGAAATATTGTAAAAAGTCCTAATTTAGGCTTATAAACTATGCTAATATGCAAATTATCTATTAGCTAACTGCTCAATTATCGGTTTCGAAGGTTTGGAAACAGTCTACGCAGATTCCTCGCACCCAAAAACCCTTTAATGCTAAAATTAGATTGCTTCTAACTGTAATAATTAGTTAAATATTGCGGAAAGTTCTAATTTAGGCTTAATTAATTATGCAAATTAGCCTGTAGCTAATAAACGGCTTAATATTTATAAACCCCAATGCGAGGTTAACACCACAAGATAATTGGCTTTCAAACAAAAAAAGTTTATCAAAATCGGTTCAGCCGTTCCTGAGATTCTTTTCGGACGGACAGCCACCTTTCGACCCCCAAGTACAAAACATAAAACGCTTCGCGAAACTCCGAGCTTCGCTCGAGTTTCGCTTCGCTCAATAAACTTATCTAAGAAATTGCGTAACTGTATAACAAAAAATAAAATTCTATTACGATTGCACTTAGAAAATCGTATGAATGCAACGCAAAAACAATATATCATTCAATGCTCATTAAAAGAACCTTCCTCTGATAGCAATTAAATAACGACTTCTTACCATGCGTCGCTAACGTTTCATGATCTTTCAAAATCTTCCCTGAGAAAATGAGACACAGTTGTTGGTAGGTGGAGTCGGTAACTTTAGCAAGCACAAGATCTTTCACCTTAAAATGTAACAAAAACGTAGGACAAATTATATAGTACTAAATAACAGCAGAGTGCAACCGGATATTAACCAGTCGTAGTGGGACTACATTTATTGAGCGAAGCTCGAACGCACGTAAGCAATTAAGGTAATATGCAAATTAGTTGTTAGCTAACTATTCATTTATCGGTTTTTGAGGTTTATTAAGCATTTTCCTCTGATTCCTCGCACCCAAAAACCCTTCAGCCACTCTAATTTGCATATTAGCATAGTTTATAAGCCTAAATTAGGACTTTTTACAATATTTCACTAATTATTATGGTTAAAAGCAATATAATTTCAGCAGCAAAGGGTTTTTAGGTGCGAGAAATTTGAATAAATTGTTTACAAACATCCAAAACCGATAATTGAATAGTTAGCTAATATCTAACTTGCATATTAGCTTAATTGACAAGACAAAATTAGGACTTTATAAAATATTTCAATAATCCTTAGGGTTTACTGAAGGTTTTTTGATGCGAGGAATCTGAATAAATGGTTTACAAACCTCCAAAACCGATAATTGAGTAGTTAGCTAATAGATAATTTGCATATAACCATAATTGATAAGCCTAAATTTGGCGTTTTTACAATGTTTCACTAATTATTAGGGTTACAAGCAATCTAATTTCAGCAATAATGGGTTTTCGGGTGCGAGGAATCTGAATAAATCGCCTACAAACCTTTAAAAGCGATTATCGAATAGTTAGCTAATGGCTAATTTGCATATTTGCTTAATTGACCAGACAAAATTAGGACTTTTTAAATTATTCCAATAATTATTAGAGTGGCTGAAGGGTTTTTGGGTGCGAGGAATCTGAGGAAATTCCTTAAAAACCTTCAAAACCGATATATGAATAGTTAGCTAATAACTAATTTGCATATTACCTTAATTGCTTACGTGTGTTCGAGCTTCGCTCAATAAATGTAGTCCCACTACGACTGGTAATTAGTGAAATATTGTAAAAAGTCCTAATTTAGGCTGACAAATTATCTATTAGCTAACTGCTCAATTATCGGTTTTGGAGGTTTGTAAACAGTCTACGCAGATTCCTAGCACCCAAAAATCCTTTAATGCTAAAATTAGATTGCTTCTAACTGTAATAATTAGTGAAATATTGTGGAAAGTCCTAATTTAAACTTAGTTAATTATGCAAATTAGCCTGTAGCTACTAAACGGCTTAACATTTTAAAACCCCAATGCGAGTTCAACACTCCAGGATAATTGGCTTTCAAACAAAAAAAAGTTTATCAAAATCTGTTCAGCCGTTCCTGAGATTCATTTCGGACCGACAGACGGACGGACGGACATCCACCTTTCGACCCCCAACTGCCATAGTACTAATAACCAGTCGTAGTGGGACTACATTTATTGAGCGAAGCTCGAGCACAAGTAAGCAATTAATTAGTTATTAGCTAACTATTCATATATCGGTTTTGGAGGTTTTTAAGCAATTTCCCCAGATTCCTCGCACCCAAAAACTCTTCATCCACCCTAATAATTATTGGAATAATTTAAAGTCCTAATTTTGTCTCGTCAATTAAGCAAATATGCAAATTAGCCATTAGCTAACTCTTCGATAATCGCTTTTAAAGGTTTATAGGCGATTTATTCAGATTCCACGCACCCGAAAACAGATTATTGCTGAAATTAGATTGCTTGTAACCCTAATAATTAGTGAAATATTGTAAAAACGCCTAATTTAGGCTTATCAATTATGCTTATATGCAAATTATCTATTAGCTAACTACTCAATTATGGGTTTTGGAGGTTTGTAAACAATTAATTTAGATTCCTCGCACCAAAAAACCTTCAGTAAACCCTAAGGATTATTGAAATAATTTAAAAAGTCCTAATTATGTCTTGTCAATTAAGCTAATATGCAAGTTAGATATTAGCTAACTGTTAAATTATCGGTTTTGGATGTTTGTAAACAATTTATTCAAATTCGTCGCACCTAAAAACCCTTTACTGCTGACATTATTTTGCTTTTAACCATAATAATTAGTGAAATATTGTAAAAAGTCCTAATTTAGGCTTATAAACTATGCTAATATGCAAATTACCTATCAGCTAGCTGCTCAAGTATCGATTTTGTAGGTTTGTAAACCGTCTACGCAGATTCCTCGCCCCCAAAAACCCTTTAATGCTAAAATTAGATTGCTTCTAACTAATTGTTGAAAGTCCTAATTTAGGCTTAATTAATTATGCAAATTAGCCTGTAGCTACTAAACGGCTTACAATTTTGAAACCCCAATGCGAGGTTAACACTCCAGGATAATTGGCTTTCAAACAAAAAAAGTTTATCAAAATCGGTTCAGCGGTTCCTGAGATTCTTTTCGGACGGACAGACGGACGGACGGACATCAACCTTTCGACCCCCAAGTACTAAACATTAAACGCTTCGAATTTCAAAAATGTTTTTTTCAAACGCAAAAGGTCTATTTCAAACATTATTACGGCATTGCACGCTGTGACGAACCTCTTTAACCATAGCATGTTCTGGAACTTCAATTTCAAAGGTATCTTTTGTTGTTTTAATCTTAATTGTGATCTTATCGCTCTCCACATCGGACATAATGACGTCTTCTAACAACAACCAAAAACCAGTACAATAATAAATAGGTAGTATAAAAATTTTAAGCAATGCAATTCGTGTGAATATAGCTGAAAATCTGAATAATATTGAAGTAAAAACAAACGCATTGTGGGTATACGCGGTGTAGCATGTGTATGTGCAGAGTGTGTAATGTTAACACACATACATACTCGTGCACATATACCACCAGAGGAAATTACGATATCGGCCGCCCGGTGTAATGGGTAGCGCGGTTGATTCGCGAGCGAGAGGTCCGAGGCTCGATTCCCGACGTGGCCATGTTGAGAAGAAATTTAGAGAAAAACCATGTATATTCGCAGCAAGGTTCCACCGAGATGAGCGCAGTAAATTGCAGGCCCATGGATTCGGAGAAGTTTGGATTCGCGGTCCGGGGCGATCGCCCAAAGAACAAGGAATGTGAGTATACGCGGTGTAGCTTGTGTATGTGCAGAGTGTCTAATATTAAGACACATACATACTCCTGCACATATAGCACCAGAGGAAATAACGATATTGGCCGCGTGGTGTAATGGGTAGCGCGCTTGACTTGCGAGCTAGACGTCACAGAGAGCAATGGTGATTAAAAGCAGTTTAAACAATGGTTACATGATTAACGGTTAACGGATGTTTGCTCCAGATACCGATACCTATTTTTTGATAAATCTGAGTCTTACCAACATTCAATAGCCGGAAACTTAATACCAAGCCCAAAAAGATTTCTTAAACATCAGCACAGTCAGTACCAGTTTATTAAGTACCACTAGCCATGTAAAACTTACAATATCACAATTTCAATTACTGAATATTTTATAACCCGATCCACATGTTAGCTGACTCGGCCAATTTTGAGATTTCAGCTTGTTTCCAGCAACAAAAAGTAACAGTTTCAAAATCTACACCAATTCTGTTCATATTTGCTGAGCTACACTTATCTGTTAAGCATTTTCGAAGATATCTCAGTACAGCGCAAACAAGGTAACCTAACCAGTCAAACTGATTCTGAACACGATTAAATTTCACTCCTTTTACGTTAAAGGTTATGAAAATGTGTATTTAGAATTTTAACGGTTTATTTGTGTGAAACTATACTTAACATTTATGCGTTGATATGTACTACATAGCTAGTTTTCTAATTAAAAAGTATGGTTTTCGCTGTTGGGTGTTTTCAGGGTATCCAACGGAAAATCAGTTCTGGTTAAATTACGTTAAAATATAGGTACTGATCCCGATTCTGACTAGCTGCTATTGTGATACCGAAATTCTGATTTTTCGGTTATGAGTTTTTAAGGTGATTGAACTTAGATTTTGCCTGTTGTTTCGTTCGTTTGCACTTAACCAGCTTGTTTTTCTTAGTAAGTATTGTCAGATGTTACTTCATGAGCATCTATATAATAGAGCACATTATTCCGCTGATTATCAAAATATGACTACAATTGAAAACTTTATGTTTTGCTTTTAAAGGAATTTCAAAATCTGCACGTTCGTTCCACAGCGTCCTTACTGCTGTGACAAACGTTCGTTTTGAAAGTTCTGTTCTGGACTGTAACCTCAAACCCAAGATATTAAATATCGCCACTCCATAGAATTGATTAATTTTCAAAAATCTGGGTCCTGTTATTTTTGATTTCATAAAATTTCATATTTAGAGTTTTGAAATGCTAAAAATGCTTAGCTGCATGTAAATTAAGGACAAGCCGATCCAGTGCTCTGACAGCGTTAGTAGATCGCTAATACAGTTAGCTACTGGGGTTTCCCTCTTACCTCCACAACTCAGACTACTCCCTGTCAGTCAAGGTAGGAACCGGGACTTCAGACCTTTCTACCAAGCAGCTGGAAAAACGGGCTAGGGCGGGGATCGAACTCTCAGCCTATGGACCCATAAGCGAGCACTCTACCACTGCGCCACGCAGCCCGCCTCTCCAACTGCATTTTTCATCGACTATATGTGTCGACCGTACAACCCAATGTGCATTGCATTTATTGCATATGCACTAGGACAAGCATGTCTCACATGCTTACATGCCCTTATTTTCAACAAGGTCGTCCCTTGACCGTCCATCCTATTTTTGACTGGATACCGTGCTCATAGCGCGGCCCCGGGGGCTCTCTCGGGGGGGGGGGGACGCCGCCTTGGCCTGGAGCCTCTCCCTGCGCCCGCGCCCGCCTCTCCAACTGCATTTTTCATCGACTATATGTGTCGACCGTACAACCCAATTCAGGGTGCAACCGGAATTCCGGTTCCGGCATTTTTTCACCTTTCCGGTTCCGGTTCCGGTAAATTTTTACCGGATTTAAAAATTTCGGTATTATAATTTGGCCGTTTTCTTAACTTTGCTAATTTTTAAGAATCTTTTGAAAGCCACTTGTACCCCGAATATAAGCCATTGATGGTGGATTTCACTTCAGTCGATGATGAAAATCTAAAATACAACAAATAAAGTAAATACCGATGTTCGACTAAGGTTATTTCACAAATAATAGAGCAAAAAATAAGATTAAAATGAAATTTTTGGTGAAATGCATTTTTCACTTTCCGGTTCCGGTTCCGGTAAAATTTTCAAATTCCGGTTCCGGCAAATTGTAATTCCGGTTGCACCCTGCCCAATATGCATTGCATTTATTGCATATGCACTAGGACAAGCATGTCTCACATGCTTACACTCCCCACATCTGACGTCCCCCATTTTTGGACTCCCGCTGGTAAAAATTGGCAGGGTAAAACGTTATATTTTAAACTTTGTTGTTGACTGTTTCTGTTGGTTGATGTTTTAAATTATTGTTGATTGCTGGTGTTGATTGTTGCTCAATGATGCCTCTGACATGCGACTTGCTGTCTCGCTTTTTGCATACGACACTACTGTAATTGGCGAACGTGGCGAGATCAGAGAGGGAGTGGCCGTGATCAAAGAAGTCATGGGACGTTTCGAGAAAGAGACAAACGAGGCAAAAGAAGAACAGCTGGTTTTTGGTACCGAGGAAGGAAGCAGTATTAGAATGCTGGGGAGTTGGGTAGGAGCAAACGAAGATATTCGAAATCGCATCAAACGGGCTGGGGGTCTGTGGTTCAAAGTCAAGAACCAGCTGAGAGGTACCAAGATTTCCAAACGGATGCAAACCCGAATTATCGAAGCGTGCGTCGAAAGCGCTCTCCTTACGCCGAGATCTAAAAAGGATGCAACAATGGGTGGACAAATGCTACCGTTACATTTGGTCGAATAAAACGGATAGATTTTGCCACAGATGCAGAAACAACAAAAGAACATGCAAGACGTAAGAAATGAGCTCAATGTCAAATCCATCAGGTGGAAGGTTGACAAACGGGTTCTAGAACGTATACGGCATGTTCTGAGGATGGACAACAACCGTCAGACGAAAGCAGTAATTCTAGGCTGGGACAAACGCCTAGAAAATTTGCCGAAGGCACCAGGAAGAAAACGAAAGACGTTGTTGTATTGGAAAAATATCCTCCGGGAAGCTGGGATCAGCTGGATTGAAGCTGGGCATCTGGCAAAAGACAGAAAAGGCTGGAAAGAAGTAACATCACACCGAATCACATCTGGCGACGTGGGAATACAACCTCGGCCACCGCAGCAACAACAAAAATAATGTTGGCGACCTGAATGTGACTGTCATCGAAGAAGATCCGCTGCGGTGCAGAGAACCAGGCTGTGACAAGCTTTGCAAATCAAGAGCGGGACTCCGTATAAATCAAAAGAGGATGCACGGAGACGAATCTGATCTCAAACAGTTCAACTGCGCGAAATGCGGGGCTGCTATGAAGTCTGAAAACACCAAGATCAACCACGAAAAGGCGTGTAGGGGAACGACAGCGTCCGACAATTGTCTAAGAAAGTGCGAAAAATGCGGCAAGGAAGTAGGCAAAAGCAATATCGCTCGGCACCGCAATAGTTGCACAACAAGCGAGCAGGATGGAGGTCACAGATGCAATGTCACACAGGGGGTTGGGGGCCCAGCACGGGTGTATCGAGCAAGAGTGGCGACATGTGATCAGTGTGGCACAGCACAAGCGGCTACAAACATGGCAAGACACAAACGTACGTGCGGAGGGCAGGCCCGGAGGAGTGGGACAAACCTCTGACGGAGGTGGATGTCCGTTCAAGTTCAAGTCACGTCAATAGGCTATGTATCCACAATATTGTGACGGAACACTAAAAGTTTAAAAACCCTGAACAGTTGCTATCTCGCAGGACACCTGAAACAATAATATTTTATATATAACAGGGTCCCCGCTTAACAGGGAAAACAGAGAAATTTAGCAGCTTGATAGGGAAAACAGGGAAATTTTTCATCTTTACACGGAATTTAAAATATAAACAGTATGACATTCAAAAAGTTGCTGAAATCATGGCTTAAAGTTTTTTTGATACGTCTTTCCACACTTATAGCTTTTCGCTATTGTTTGTTTTGAATATGCTAACTGATCCTGAATATGTTCCTTTATTACCTTTAATTTATTTTCATATATTTTAAGCCCAAGAAAGATTGATTTTTCGCATAAGGATGCAAGCAATCTTGCATTGATTATGTGCAATAAAATCTTTATATAAAATTGTTTCTGGTTATTGGCTAACAGGGAAAACGGAAAGATAGTGTTTTCAACGGGGAAAACAGGGAAAATTTCGTGAAATCAGCGGGGCCCCAGGTTGTTTTGACTTTCGCGGTCAAACTTATTTGTGTTGGTCCTAGAACTGCTGCTGATGCTGCTTGTGGTATACAAAAGAATGGAGGCGGTATCGACGAAATAATTGGTTCGGTACATGGATTTCCTATTGCTGTTGTTGTTGCTGTTGTTTACGCCACCCCACGCGGATTTGTGTTAATAACAAAGGGGCGGATGTGGGTCCCCAAAAACCAGTATTCTTTCAGTTGCCCTTGCTGGGCGTACACTAAGCCAGTGTTCCAAGTCTTAAGGATGTTGCCTGCAATTGGAGCACAGTGGGTCTGAGCCGGGATGGATGATTGCTTTATATGCATCCAACTTATTGCAGTGTCCTGAACGTAACTGAGCATTTGCTTCCTTCCTTGTCAGAGCCACGGAATTCTTGTCGAAGTTGCTGCAGTACCTATATCGTACGAAGCATTATTTGGATCTTTTGCATTTTTGCTTGCTTGTCTGCCATTTCGTTGCCAATTAGTCCTATATGCCCCGGGATCCACTGTAGCGATATGCGGCACTTCACTGGACGTAGTGCGGCTGCTGTGAATTCAGTATCAGTGCACTTTGCCTTGCCGTTTTCGAGTGCCTGAATATCTGATTTACTATCTGTGCAGATTGCTACCCATACCACTACCTTAGTTGAGAGATAATCGCATGTCGCTCTGATTGCACTGAGTTCAGCTTCAATAATGAACTGGTTACCTTTCTTTCTACCTGCCACATTGAACGATTGAATAATTGTAGGTTCTTCCGCTCCACCAATCGTAATATCTATGCCGCCGCAATCATTTGTGGTGCCTTCACCCACTGACCCGTCGGTATAAATAATGAGATCACAATGACTAAACCTACTGTTAATAGTTTCAATTGCAAAGTATTCTTACTACTTCCATTTATTAGCTCTGTAAAACATTCCATACTGCCCTCTTGCTCCCATGGCGCAGCTGAAGGGGGTATAAGCTCTTGTCTACGTAAGTCGGGTGGACTGATTGAATGACTTGGAAGCTGCCTACCTTTTTTCTCAAGCTGCTCCTTCGCTGAGATTAGAAATATTACTGAACCTATTACGTACTGCTTTTACTTTTTTTACTAATAACGCTACTAGTTGCTGCGCTAGTACGTTTTTAAAAACACTATGAACAGCTTTATTGTCTTTATTAGACATTAGTGCAACGTGATCGTACAAATTTAGAGTCTGAAAACGTTACATTTTGATCAGCTTGGTAGCAACAAAGTAAATCAGTGTAACAGATTTTGCTCTGTTTCTTTTTTACTATGTTCCTGCCAACTTGGACATCATCAATCGCCGTGTTTGAATCTAGAAAACCAGCACTAAAACATAAACTAAACTAGTTTTACCCACGGGCAGAATAACAAAACACTACCATGGGTTTTTAAGTTCCTACCTTTTCATTAATTTAAGCTGTAAATTTTCCACAGCAATCAGTAGCATTTTTAAAACTCTTATTGGCCGAGTAATAAGAATCTGCGGAAGGCTCTTTAAGACGTTTTACTATTCGAAAACTAAATAAATTTAAAGCTATTTTACATTACGTAATTTAATTTTAATAGAGTACAATGCAGGTATATTTTAGGTTCACGAGTATCTATTACAGGAGCATATACAAGTATATATCTAAACCTGTCGAAATTCAGGACTGAATATTTTTCACTATAAATGCTGCAACTCCTCTTCTAGCTAACGTGAGTATTATACATTATTATGACTTATACGGCGAGGTTTTATATTATAATGGATTAATGTCACTGCTGAGGACAGTACAACGTATCAGCCCATGTAGTATTCGACTACTACATGCGAAAAGATGTTCGATGTTTACACCTAAATATAACGCTGTGTTGTCTGTTATAAAAACTCGCTTTGAAGTCCCTTGTGCGTATTCTCAGTGGAATTTTGCAAATAGTCTCACGAAGCGGTTGTTTAGCAGCGATTATAATAAACACAGTCAACGTCATTCGACAGGAAATGCAACCGATGAGCTATTTCTTGGACGCAGACTAGCTGTTTTATCTGCAGGCATACTTTTCGTTGTTGCTATTGGAGTATATGTTGCCACGGTTTGGTATGTATTTGAATAACAATTGTGGTTTAAAATTGGTTTGATTAAAGTTTTTTAAACTAGGGCACGGGCTACAGGACCTTTGCTTCATGCCATGTGTAGACATAGGGTCTCAGTTTTCAGCTTCTTTTCAAATTCTCAGTCCTGATCATCTAGCCTTTTGAGTGTCGGTAAGTTACCAAACCGAAACCGAAAACTCTGAAACCAAATGACTAATTAATTTGAAAATTGTTTTAATTATTAAAAATCATTTTAGTGTAGGTTAAATTTAGTCACGAACGCTAATTGTAGCAGAACAAAAGTATGGCATTACCGAAAGTTGCAAGCTTGAAAATTGCTTTCGGTTACTGGTTGGAAAGGGCCGGAAACTTTTCATTATTGGCCTCGGTTTTCTAGTCTCGGTATTCAGACCAGGTTGTGTATATACCCAGAACCCCATAACTGATCATGTGGGTTATGACTACGTCTAGTTTACTTTATATCAGTCTGACAGAGTCGGATCGGGTAATTTTGTCAGAAGCTGAGATCACAATATTACGCACGTGGTAACACCTGAGTTTCGATATGGATGATTATACCATACCAAGTTTTATCTCTTTTCGAGAATAAAAACGTTGAATTCATGTTGAATAGTGTCATCTGCACAAAATCTAGCAAATAATCTGGAGCAGTGTTGTGTGTCTAAATTTCAGCTTAATTTCAGGAAGTTTTTCACAAATGCTGTACTACCCGGCAATGTCACGACAGAAATGATAGAGCTAAGCGAAAAACATTGGCCATCGACGAATAAACCTAAGTCTCAAAAAGACTAAATCCTATGGAGTATAATATATAAATTGCAATTGCCAAAAGCCGATGGCGCAGTATTCACAATTTTTGTTTGAGTTCGAGCGGTTTTACATTTTAACGTAAGGAATTTCTGTTCGCCGCCTTGTTTTTTGCCGAAAATTGTCGATTCGCATTGAATTGGACCATAACAAACAACCAAACTATGAAAGGAATTCCATGCCACTTTTTAAATGAATTATTCCAACTGTGAACTTGGATTTTGCTACTACGAATCCAGTTGTGGTTGGTTGTTTATGCTGATGGAAGAGCCCATATAAAAATCAGCGGCTTAATGTTTTTCTGCGGGACTGCAATAGAATAAGCTTAAACTTTAAAGCAATTTTTTGCTTAGACTTTGGCTTAAGTAGCTCATTTTACGCTTAGGTTTAAGAATATGCTTCTACTTTAATTACGACTCTGTTCTATACATTGTCCATAAATTTTTAACTCGATGAACTATATATTAGTTTGAGAAACTTGTTAAATTTTACAGTTTGTACTTTGCTTTGTTGTTAGTAAACTTTGTGATAGATCTATCGTTTAAATATATCTCGGTTTTATAACCATTGAGCGATTCACATCCGATTTAGTAACATATGCAACAAAACATGTTATGCTAATTCATAACTTGGGTTCCGAAATTGGAACAGTGGTTTAGTTTGGTAATGAATTTTTGTCGTCTGCATCGGAAAAAGTTTTACTAGTTCAGTTCTTTAGGAACTAACTATTCGGTTTAGCAATTTTTTCATGGCTTAACTAGTGACAAAAAGATCAGTCGAGGTTCGGAATAGTTTCTGCCGAAACAAAACGCTAACATGTGTGGCTGTCTAAAACTGAAGTAACGTTTGTGTGCGTATTCTTAGACAATAGCCACTGTGCAGGGTGGAACCAGGGGTGATAAATACCAGAGCCGAAGTTCAACAATTTGCCAGAGCTGGAGGTGAAGCGAAATTAGTTAAAGCGATGTTAAAAATTGCGCTATATAACAGATATGGCCAATGTTACTTTAAGACGCGTAACTGTAGATTCAGCGTATTCCTAAGCCTCGTTGCAAAATAAGTTCCTAAGCCTAAGCAAAAAATGTAATCTAGAATCTAAACCTACTCTTTCATAGACCCAGGCGAAACCTGGATGCCCCTTACAGTAACATGGGCCATAGATATGAATATCAGGGTACAACCGGAGGTCTACCTCCGGCTCCGGTAGAATTTCTGCCGGAGGTTCCGGCAATTTCGGTAGTAAAATTTTGCATAATTTCCTAAATTTATCTGTTTAGCGCATTTCGATTGACATTTGTCACAATTTTCATTAAAGAATTGCCGAAATTTGGCAGAAAATTCGCGTGAAACCAAACAACTTAGCAACATTTTTAGATATTGGTTAAAATTTACTAATTAACCATCATTTTTACTATATCGCAGTTTCTATAATGGAAACAAACGCCGATTTATACAGGAATCGCATATCGAGTTTAGACCCTGATTAATGGTACTTCCTTGTCCAGTGTAATTGAAACTTATCTTTCTAGGTTTGCTAATTTTAATTTACATAACGCTTTCACTGTCACCATGTTTCGGCTAGTCGCATCACAGCTCGCTCACGGGGTAAGTAATGTAACTACGTTTACGGATAAAACTGTAGGATACAGGGGCGATTAGATATTAGTTAGCAGATGCCGGAGCCGAATAGCTCATTTTTACCGGGATTGGATATAAACCGGATGTAGTATCTAAGCTTGTGAATTTTTGATGCAGAACGTTGGTCAAAGCTAATGATTTACGCATACAATATATAGGCAGTATAGATCACAAAATTCATTTTAAAATGTGTATGTAGTTTTATGAACTTGGGGCTGCTACCGTAAATATCCAGTAGTAAGTTTATATCGGAACCGAATACAAATATCCGGTCGCATCGTGATATGTTTGTTTTGTGTTGTAACAACCACTGAGAACTATAGATGGGCACCGAATATCCAGATATATACGAAAAGAAATATGTATCCAGATATCCGAAATCCTATTGTGTAAATTTTTTTAATAATTTACACTATTTCACCCCTGAAGTAGCTGAAGCTGACAAAAAGAAATTCTGTTTTCAAACCTAAATCAAAATATTGAACTATATTCTTGACGATTTTTGTGAGTAGATTTGGTTTTTTTCGTTGTATATTGTTTGTGAAATTGGGTCTTTTAAAAATGTTTGGATATTTAAGCGTCTCGTGACCTCCCCTGATCATTTCACGCCTAAATTTGAATTTTTGAAAAAATCGATGTATAGTTGTCGGTTAATGTTTTAGTCTAATTTCTTTGCTTAGGCTTAGATTTCGGCTTTCACTGAGGTTTAGGTTTAAGAATATCTTTAAGTCTCTGGCCGACATTATTTTTCGGCTGCATTTTGACAATAATGGTGAAATTTAAACTTTCAACAGACTCTGCTCCTGAATTCATTGCGATGCATCCGGTTGACGAATTAACTAGTATATACTTTTATGCGCCCTTAAATGCGTTAGTAGCTTCATTTTGATTATTACAGAGCCGAGCTGTGTTGCGGAACGGAGCACTAGCGGTTAATGTTCGCAGTATGACATCGGTAACTGCGAATCCTCCAAAACACGCAATGGACGAGTCGCCAGAGGCATTTGATAAAAGATTTTTAGATTTCTTTGCGCGTCAGGATTTAGATGGTTGGCTAGTACGTAAAGGTAATAAAAGTCATTGCGAGACATTAATTTTTAAGGATGAGTGTCTCACTATCAAGTCTCGAAAATTGCTGAGATTCGTGCAGTCGCAATCTCAGTCTGAGCTTTGAAAGTCTCTGGTTGATAAGCTCAGTGAAAGCGTTTTGGAGCGTAGCGCAGTGCAACTTTTTTGTTAGTGAATTCGTCAACGGTCATATGAATCTAGCGTTTGCGACCAAGTCAAAAATGACCCGTATAAAAATGTTGAACCTAACTTTGGGCGGTCAAACGCAGCGGATAAAATTAGAGGGCAAGAATCTTAAGTCCAGTCCTGTTTGTCCTAGGAAAACTAGAGACATTCAAAATTCGAAACTTAAAATTTTTCTTGAAATTTTAGGCGGCGGTTGAATAATTTTTTGAGACTCAAAGATCTCCGAATTCTCCGTCTAAGTCTGAAATTTTCCGTTCCGACTCCCATCCCTGATTGGAAAACATGTATTACCACCCGGTAAGGTGTTCGGTGATTTATATATTTCTTTGTAGAAGGTAACTTGTTTTGGATATCGTATATTTATATCGCATACTTGTTCTGGACAAGCAAATCAAATAGCCGCCCTGCCAGATGCAAACTATGCTAAACGGTGGTCTACTACATGAACAATATTCGAACCTCTACAAAACTAACCTATAGCAAGCTTACGTGCATTTGATTTACACTAAAATGTTTAGGTATGACGGAACTCCACCAACATGATTGTGTACCTGAGCCAGAAATAGTGATTTCTGTGTTGAAAGCATGTCGACGCATTAATGATTATGCTTTGGCGGTTAGATTTTTGGAGTCGATTAAAGTGAAATGTGGATCGAAAGTGAGCTGTATAAATTATGTCAAAAAATTTCTTTGAATTTTTAAGTTGGTTACTGCCAAGGTGCCAACAGGTAAAACATGTCGGAGCCTATAATTTGCTAATAAAAATCTTATTGAATTTACTATAATTCGGGTCACAACAATAGTTTTGAGATTTTTCTTGAAAAATCTCGGTTATTAAAGCTTCTGAAATTATCCGAGATTGTCAAATAAACACGCCGAGGGGCATAGCTTTTATTAAAATACGAAAAATTTCAAAACAAGAACATCAAACTTTCTACCGAAGCAGGAGTTCAATTTCTTTTCAGGGCAAGAGGCAAACCAACGAATTGCACTCTGGTTAGGAACTAATGCTTGAAAATTTTCGAGATAAAACTTCGTGCTTTGATTAGCGATATATCATGTTTGCTTGGGAATATAAGTTTAAGTTACAAACTTGGTTTTTGTATTTTGCAATTTTTTACAGGTAAACGAAATTTATCCTTGGATGATCGAACAAATCAAGCCAACCCTGACGGAACTTGGGATTGATACACCGGAAGAATTGGGTTATGACAAACCAGAACTCTTCCTTCCGTCGATTGACTATTGGGACTGGGAGCGCTATGGAGATGCACATACACGGTTTCATGTAAAAGGCCATCACGAGTATTGAAATCTTTTATATACGAAATAAAATTTTTAGTTTTGCGTTGTAAAACTATGCACATAAAACTTAGTGTTTTCAACGTGGATGTATATAGTTCGGGTTGTATCTCGCTTCGGATAAGCAAAGATTATGATGCATAAAATAATGCTAAAAAGCCGCATTACGCAAGCTGAACTTCAAAGCTTGAAGGGTATTTAACCCTTTCTAGCATGGTGTATACTGTGGCCCAGACTACAACCGGAGGTCTGCCTCCGGCTTCGACGGAAAACCGATCTCCGTTTCCGGCATCAGTTAGAATTTCTGTCGTAGGTTAAGGCAATCTTAATAGTGAGATTTTCCATAGTTTTAGGCCATTTATGTAATAAATTGATTCAAGTGCTATCTAACTTCAATTGGCACTCATACCCACAGTTTCTGATGTCGTGTTCATACAGTAGTTCGTGTAGCATTACCATGTTCTCGTTATCCAATCCTGGATGTAGATTGCATGTTGTGTTTAATTTTGTCAATATTAAAACCTAGAGTTTGTTGCACTAAAGTTTCGCGCATAGCCATGAATATTTTTAAATTTAGTTCATTTTGTATGGAACCGTATTGATTGTCTTATGCATCCGGAGCACGCTGCTTGTTGCTAGGAGACAAAAATCCAGTTTCTCCATGATGTAGGCCATATTGTTAACAGTTAGCACATAAATTTTGTAAGCGATAGAAAAATTTTAATTGTAATAGATAAGGGTGGCGCTACACTTGTCGCGCGGCGACCTCCGACGCCGTACGGCACCTCTAGTTAAAAATTTTTGTTTATGAATTATGTAATGCCGTGTAGAAATTAATGTGCTTTGTAGTACAAAGCCGTACGGTGACGGACAGCGCCAAACATCATCAAAAGTATAATTCATCTCAAAATTAAATGACGAGGAATTCGAACACTGAACTATTTCTCATACACAAGCTCCACCGCAGGACCCAACGTATGACAGTATCCAGCAAGTTCAAAAAAGATAGATGACTTCAATATACTGAATTAAAAAACTTTTCTAACAGCAACTATGATTGGAAAAAAACCAAAGTGAAACAGCTCTAAATTTTACAATCAATATTCCACCGATTTGAAGACAGAATTTTTTGTCAGCTCCAACTCACTTTAGCCACCCGAATATAAAAGGGGGGACTGATATTTATTTTGCCTCTTCCGATGGTAGCTCCCTGTTATTCGGTTACGGACTATAAATTTTTAACCCGCCATCCGCCGCCCTTCGTTACTGATAAATACAACCAGGGATAATTGACATTTATGGACTCTAGTTACGGTTTAGGGACTCTATCCGCTTACAAACTTATAAGGGATACGGAGTCCTATTGATTGGTACTCAAAATGGGCTCCCCTCTTTTACCCCCTCTTATTCTGGTCGCTACAGTTGAGCCTCTTAATGGTCTTAGTATTTCTTTTTAAATCAGAAGTATAATTAAAAATTTAATAGCAAATTAGTTGCTGCAAAAATGACACAATTCAGCTCAGTGCGTCGTTTTTACACAGTAATATACATGACATCAATAGGGATATCTGAACTGTTGAAAGTACTTTTTTGGGTCCGCAGTATATACTCCAAGATCACAAAAAGTGAAAGTGGGAGGTTATGAGGAGCCGAATCGGCATTATGTTTGTATATGTATATTAAGACTAGAGTGGGTCCTGAAGAATTTTTGGTGATATAATTGTAAGGTCCCTACCTTACAATTTACCCCCTCAGAAAATTTTGTGTGATAAAATAACAAGGTCGCACCTACCTTTCAATTTTCGCCCTCAGAAAATTTTTTGGTGAACAATTGCGTTTAGTATTAACATTTGCCAGCCCGCCCCCCGCAGAAATTTCTGGATCTTCGCTAAACGTAGGACACCACTAGAAGTAAACAACGACTGATTCTTCACGATTTTAAGCGTATAATTTCAATGTGATTCTGTCTTCGAACGTAAAACGACTCGTGTGTGGAGTCCCTAAACCCTAATCAGAGTCCATAAATGTCAATTAACCTAATTAACCTTAAAGTGTAGCGCCTAAATAGGTCCAGGACCAAATAATTTGAGTTCGAAACTTTAAAGTGTACTTAAATTTTGAAAGTACATTTCTAAGTATAACCTTGTATTATCGCTCATAACAAGACAATCAGCTTGTGGGTCCGGACACTTCATTCATAGCAACAAGTTAAGAAGTTCTTAACAAAACAATTGAGGTTTGGAAACAAAAAACGCTAAATGAGTATCGGAATATTCGGATAATTATCCGGCAAAAATTGCCGGATATGAAAAATATACGATACCCGTCAATAGTTTTTACGCATATTTTCCACATATTTCGGTCCTTAAATTTCTTTTAAATGTCTAGATGGAAACTTTTAATCTGTTTAGAGAATTGAATATCGGATATTTCCGCGTTAGGTTTGTGGGCCAATGTAAAGAACAGGAGCGGAACAGTATTATAAGCATACTCCTAAACCTAAGCGTATTAAGAATGAGCATGTTCCGGTCCATGTTACTTTAAGGGGCGTCCAGGTTCCGGTGGGTCCATCAAAGAGTGGGTTTAGATGGCCCATGTAGAACAGGGTCGGATCGTTTTACGGAGGAGCCATAATAGTCAGTTTAAGATTTAGGCTAAACTTTTGCTTAGGCTTAGGCTTAAAAATAGGCTCATCCTTACGCTTAGACTTAGGAATAGGCTCAACCTTACGATTAAACTGTCCCGGTCGACTCAGAACAAACAGGTTTAAAATTGTCCCGACCAACCCAGCAAAAACATTCCACTCCGGGTATATTTGCTGTCTCGTGGGTAAATGGGACGCCCCTCAGAGTAACATGGGCCCACCGAACAATACGAAATTTGTGAAACTGTCAATAATTGTATATATAACTCAAATTGCCGGAACCTCCAACAGAATTTTACATACGCACCTGTGTTACATTTCTACAACACTCCAGTACAAAAGTAAACATTCAAATTTAATGAATATATACTCAATATTAATTATCCATACATAAAACATCAGAAAAATAAAGTTCACCAATAAAATAGTTTGGCGATAATTGTACCAATTGGCTTGAATTCAACGCCAAAACTACTAGTGCCCAGCCCTCAGGACAATTTTGGCCCCATTCCAATATGTACATCCGCAAATATATAGGAAATCAGACCAAAATACATTAATCAGGGAAATCGGCCCTATTGAAAGTAACAGTGATTAAATCCTTTAAAGCATTAAATCCTAAATGACCGAGTTGTTCAGCAGAATGCAGATGACACACACCGTGTCCACTGAAGTTATTAAATTTGGAAGTGCACAATTAACACAGCTGATATAAATCTATAACAAAACATTCACTGATAACTAAATGTAATTGTGGATGTTTAAAGTTTAAAAAACATTACATTTATTCAGACAATGCTGCGCATATCTCAACTCGGTTTCCAAAAATTTGCATGTGCAATGTATACAGCATTACATAAAGTGAACGGAATGCATATAGCATGCTAACAACAATATTATATAACACACAAATACAAGCACGAACGCATTATACTGCTAATACGAGACTAGAGAACAGCTTGTGTTCCATCAAGAGTCTATAATCGACATAAGATTATGCAACTTATCCTTTGATGGCCAATGCATAGAACAGGGCCGTAACAGTAGTATAAGCATATTCCTAAGCCTAAAGGGGTTCGGTCCAAATGCGGGCCAGTAGCCCGAGAGAGACCGTCGGCTAAGCCAACCCTAGAAATATATTGGCCTAGAAAAGTTTTAGACTGCACAAGGAAGCCCCACTTGTCCTCGCAGGTATTTACATTGCCAGAGCCGGCGTTAAGATAGTCGCTCCCAAAACAGGTCCTAGGGGGTCCGAACAAAATGTTTTATACACTACTTCGTGGTCAGCAAAAAAGTTTTTAGTTTGAGAAATGGGGCCCCAAGGGTCGGCCCCCAATTGGGGGTTTGGGGGAATCTTCCGCCGGCACTGCACATTGTACACTTTTATCGATTATTCACTCTGTTTTACATAACCACGAGACACAATACAAAGCAAATAAGACGCAATACCAATAGTTACAACCACGTTGGTTGGGTTTTATCTATATTGTTAAACCTGGAACGCCCCACATATATATATTTTGGACATCGTTCCAGTAAAAACAAGTAAAAAAAGCTTTCATATATTCAAAACATAAGCACATATATTTTTTAAATTACTGTTTTAGAAAAGAAATGTGCATACTGATTCACTAATACCGTAAAAATTTTGCCAGTGTAACCTTCGACGATTTATAGAACTGATTAAGACGTTCAATACCGAAACATTTGAGTGTTGCACATGCGTGCAACTACGCTTACTAGTATACCCTTGAATCTGGCTCTCTTGAATCTTGACAGCCTTAGAGTCTCGTCTGGCAAAAATTCAGCAAAGACACCAAAACACAACGAACGGCTTAAAAGCCTAGAAACCTATAGCGTACACATATACTAATATAAAACAGATACTAACCAACGTCAAGACCACACAAGTAACGAGAGGCAGGTAACAAGTACACTTGTTAAATTCCTTAACAGCTGTCATCGAACATGTTAACATGTAATTTTGTACTGGTTAAATTAGAGCATTAACTTGCTAGCATCATACCTTTACTAATCATTTCATCAGAAAAAAAACGTCCTTGAAATCCAATTCAGTTTCCGAAACTCAAAATAAACACCGGAATACCTCAAAGTTCCGGTCAAAAAAAGTGTCGCGTTTAATAGTGAAACCTGAGAGTGAAAAATAATTTCCCTCGCTCTTATGCACTCGCCACTCACCAAAAAAAAACATATATAATTCGAAATTTTTGTTTACATTTTCCTGACCTATTTTATTACGTCATTAAAACTGCACGTGGCAGAAATTGACGAATATGCATCAACAAACTCGAAGATCACTATACTCAACTGACTGGTTATTAAAAGTGTTTTAAAATAGCTGCTGAATGACGTCAGAATTGTCAGCAGGTTCAAGTCTAAAAATCTCAAACTAAGCTGCTATCCACAGAAAATCTAACCTGTCGAACACCGCAAAGTTTTGTTCACTGTTAACCGATTTGTATCGAGGAATTGCAGTTCAGAAGCGTATATCGTCATGTAAAGAAAAATTTATGACGTCCAGGATATAGATGATTGGGAGCCGGCCCTCTTTGTAAGATATCAAATCAAACAAGGGAAGAGCAAGTTATCCAGAAATATGGAGCACACTAGCGGGGGGGGGGGCGCAATACATATATTGGCAGACGAAAACTCGCGAGCAATGCGAACGAGAACACGAACAAGCGTTACTAAATGCAACGACCAGCCTGACCTGCGCCGAAGACACAATATTTTTACAAATCTCAACGTGGTTCCGTTTTACCGGGCCACCATTGGCGGAGTACGGAAGAGGTAGGCGCAGTACCGCCGTCTATTTCTCCACTTGTATACGCTCCAGACTGGTACACGATTTCACACCTGCGAATAACAACTGACCAACTTGGCCACCAGCACTGCTTACCAACACACTGTACGTGTCTTTACGTGCATCTGTTTTGATGCAATTGAGAGAGTACCGGCACTATTTATGATGTATATACAATACTTCTGCAATATTGTCATATACGTATGACTACTAAAAAATCATCATCGAGAAAAACAAAACTATTGTTATCATCCCTGTTTTTTCAGAAACGGAAACAACTGCGAAAACTACATCGAACCCATGACTCAAACCCAAAAGCGATTAACATACTAAAATTCATAAATACATGCAGATTAAAGATTTAATGTTAAAGTGAGTAAACAGAGTACAAAGAGAACACGACATGATGTGTAACAGCGGCGGATCCATAGTTTTATGACCGTGCGGGACCGCGCGATAATAGTGTAAACAGCGTGCAAGCGAGACGCCGAACGCAATTTTTGGTACTAAACCCTAATACAAAATGGCTTTGATCTCTGGTGGGGGGTATGGCATGTACACCCCCTTGCATCTGCCAGTGATGTGCATCAAGTCACACTAGTAAAAATTCAATACAATCGTAACTTAATTCCCGTGAAGCAACGTTGAAATTTTGTTCATATTTCACAGCACCAAACACTGTAAAGAAAAATACGACAGTAAAACGCCATCAGCCTGAAAAAAATTTAAATTCAAACAAACCTTCGAAACAAATTGCATATTTGAGTATGGAAAAGACCCGCCTAGTATAGACACATACACTGCAGCATTGGCTTGACGGATCAGATGGGAACCAACAAGGCCTACATCCCCAACAGGGTTCAAGACCAAAATTTCGTATTACGATATGCAGCATTGAAATTCCACTTGTCGCACGGCTCCCACCATCGAAAAGTTCTCGATTCGCCGCCACTGAAATAGACTGGTATTTCAACCATAAACCCGGAATTCCGTTAGAATCTTGCCACATTCACAACTTTTATCTTCTTCAGAGCCAAACTATGCAAACAACAACGAAAAACAGTTATTAAGTCACATCAAACTTTTCAAGTCTACATTGTCACTAATTCTATGGACTCGACCAAACAAATGACATTTTCGCTGTTGCTGTCAACAATCAACACAATCGTTACTTCCGCGTCTATTAAACGTCATACATATCTACATCAAGCCTTATCATATACTCAGTACAAGTACACCAACCACTTGCTTCAAGAAACCTACCCTTAAACTGTGTCCTATATCTCAGTGCGCCTTTGGCCCAAAACTCAGCTATTGCTCAGTTTTTGCGATAGTGCGACCTTAAAACCGAAAACTTTTTTAGCCAGTCTTGAAATAACCAGCGAACAGTTTTGTACATGGACGCAGCCACGATTTTGGATACGAGGTACACTACACAAATTGCAAACAGCGGTTGCTTATGTTATTTAAATACTAAAAACTTTGACAAAAATTATAACTGGAGGGGTTTGACCCACAAACGCCCCTGGCTCCATACATCCTTTGGTCTTATACAGTTAACGTTTTGTGACGCACATTTACGCAATAGTATTTATACATATTATATGTATATACATACAGTACACAATGTCTGTTTATAATCATGTTTAACTATAAGTAAGCAATAAACGGTAGAAATTAAGTGTTGCGTACGGACCTACAAAGTTTAATGCTACAGGCTCAATAACTACAAACCGAAGGTGTAACCTTAACCTCAACTCTTCACA
This sequence comes from Enoplolaimus lenunculus, assembly GCA_030248215.1. Lineage (NCBI taxonomy): Eukaryota > Metazoa > Nematoda > Enoplea > Enoplida > Thoracostomopsidae > Enoplolaimus > Enoplolaimus lenunculus. The sequence goes on along the minus strand of JASANG010001450.1, from coordinate 33,042 downwards.
GGTATCGTATATCATTTTTTGGACGCACAAAGCTTTATCAACGATAATAACAAAATTGTTAGTAACTAAATGTGTTTCTGCAGTGGTTTCGTACATCCTCCATGAAAGTTCGTTTTCTGTATTACAATTTCGATACACAACTCTTGATTCCGTCCGCCGATAGGATGGCGTACATTTTGCTTTTACAGTAAACAACCTCTGACATAAATATCGACTTCACTTTGAGTTTAGACGACTTTCAATACACAAGAAAAACAAAATATCTTCGTTTCATACTCAGGTAGAGGCAAGAAGCGAGTTCAATCACATAACTTACAAGCAAAGGCAGGATAAAACTTTTCTTCGAGGGAGAGCTGAGCCCACCCTGGAACCAGTCTGGATACGGGACCATCCATACTACTAATTTACGATGCGTGATTGAATTTTAATAACTAACCTAGACCCAACAAAGGTAATCTCTTAAACTGAACTAAATACTAAGTTTTGTTTTATTTCTTCAAACATAACCCTGACACGTCTGCTCGTTACCCACATGTACAAATTCATCAATGTATATACGTTCAGAACACATTGTTCAACGCTGATAATGTTTGCCACTCCAGGCGTATTTAGTGTGTGAAACAACTATTCAGGTACACAATACCCATAGTATGCCATACTATAAATACTATTTCACACCAGACACATCATTCATGATTTTCAAAACTTTGCGACTACGACGACGACTGCCGAAAACAAAATTCACCCAAGCGTATACAGATTGAAATTAAGTTCGAGCCTAATCAACTGCACAACATTATATACGTACCTGCGCGAAACATACTTCACAACCCTGAGGAGTCGACCACAACAACAACAACAACAACCTACAGCATATACTGGACTTTCCAAGGCTGCTAACGAGCGGAGAGAGTGGAGGTTAGCCTGCCGCTACAGGGAGAGAAGCTGGGTCAGGAGAAATATGGGAGAAAGAAGTAAATCAAATTTGCGGTTAACGTACCAGTAGTCTTCGACTTACAATTTATGCAAAACTGGTGTAAATTGCAGTTAAAAATATTGAAATTGTAGACAATTGTTGTGTTTGCACTGGGAACGGGAGAGCAAAAAAATGCGTGGAGGTCAATTGGGAGAGAGGTCGGAGTTATGGGAGCTCAAATATGGGTGAAACCGCCTCTCCTACACTATGGAAACCCCAAATATATGCATATACGAACCGCATAAACAAAATGTAATTGACCGACATAACAAAACATACAAGGGTGTGGTCACTGGATCAAGGTTCAGTGTGTCAAGGTCCCACTTTAACTTTTCAAATGGTAACACAAGAAATCGCATTTTGAAATATTTATAAAATTTGACCGTATCCTTCCCACAATACTGGCTACGCCCATAGAAATGTACACATTAATTTGACTTAAAATACGTAACAAGACGTATATACTCGACAACACAAAGTTAGTTTCTCATTTTTCTCATTTTGAAATACAACTAATTCCAAGAACGTACATATGGCTACAATAGGAACCGTCTGTGATGTTTACGCCACCGTTGGTAAGTATTGAAAAAAGAAACAATGTGCAGAAAGAAATAATAGCTCCAAAACGCGTTGCGTATAGCCTAAACACTGTTATAAAAGGCAACCAAAATCAAAAAGTTAACGACCATTTTGGACACGTCAACACAAAGCAAAGCGTTTATAGCTATCGTCACAAGATATACACATACAATATATTTATGTAACCGGGAAATATATCAATATAATGATGTGATGAGTAAATATAACGTCACTAGATGTTTCGTGCTGATTAACCATCAGCTTTCATGCCTTTGACTTCTCCTTTAAGACGGGCCTGAAACGACAAAACTGCATTAACATTAATGTCTACGTAATGAATGCTAGCACGCCTTAACATAACACATAAATTTGAGCACCATGCACATCAAACTTGAGAGCAGGGTGGCAACAAAAGTTCGGATTCGGATTCGGCAAAATTGTGCGGTTCAGATTCGGGTTCGGTTGTAAAAAAGTCGAGTCCCACAATGTCCGACAATATTTTTCTCATTTGTCAACAATGAAAATTCCAATTAACTATATACATCAATTTTTTGTTGCAGGTCCCAAATCTCAAAACTGACGTTGGGCACGAAATAGCTGCGTTTGCAAAAAAACGTAGATTTGCAGGAATTCTAAACCAAATTATTGATATATCGGAAATCATGCAAAACGCAAGATTCGGGGACGGCAAATTAGCAATAGATACCCACGGATACGGTCAAATCGTGGATTCGGTGCCGCCTCGCTTGACAGCAGTAAGATACATTTTTAACACGACAAATTCTAAACTACGACGACTAACCGCATCTAAATCTTCTTTAGTTTTATCTTCTATGGCGCGTATATCATTCATGGTAAGGCCGAACCACTGATCGCTCCAGCAGAAGACTTCACGGTGGAATTTGGTGAACAGTCGTGGATACTGCTAAAACCAGCAAACGCGCAAAATGAAAAACCGACCCCTAAAATGTTTTGCGCACTACAATCTTGAATTCAATCAAAACGATGAGCAGTCTCGGCTGAAAGCTGAGTCTTAACTTGGAAGCATAGGCTGGCAAACTGGTTATTTGTTTTGACCGTTTTGGTTGTCTTTTTGAAAAACACCGAGTCTCAAAAAGCCGAGACTGAGATCAGTTGAAAGCCGAGACTTGACGAGAGTCCCATTCCTACAGCAAAGTCAAACATGTCAATATTGTCAAGCCTGAAGAATGGACGCAAAAAAATCGATCATGGGCAAACATACACAAAAATACAGTAGTCAAAAAAAGCAAACAAAAACCTTCTGGATAAATTGTTCAATTCGAGTTTGGAGGCCCCACCATTTGAATTCTACGGTCACCAATTTGTAGCAACACATCACCGGTTCAACAGTTTGTTGCCAGTCATCGGCGGACAGCGGACCGCGTCCATTCTTGGCTGATTTGACCAGTTTTGGATCAGTTTCTTTACAATAATCCTAAAAATTAAAAATACTGACAAATTGATTTCAAAACAAACAATATATAGTTATAATATAACTTTGCGTTCTGCAGCTGAAATGTTAATCTTAGTAGTCTTCAGAAATATTTACGCGACAGAATTTTATGAAATTCTTACATGCTTCCTGGAAACTGGCGAAAAACATTAGATTTGATCCCTCAAACCACTTAAACAAAACCACATATTTACATATACAGGAAGTGCAACCGGGCATTACGGTTCCGTCTTAACAACGGGTGAAAAATTAATCTATTCGACTCCCACCCGGCTTAAAAAATCTGTTATAACACTGTCTGATAGATAATTTCAGCGATGAGACAAATGCGCAAAGTATTCCAACCTACGTTAGCCCTCTGTTTTTACTTCTTATTCGCAATGAGCTAAACTTTGACACAAATACAATTTTAGCAAGTTCCACTAAAACTTTACATACTTATGCGTTTTGCAGGGTGCGGGAATCCCTATTCCGGCCGGAATTCTTGCATAAATTCAATTCCTGTTCCTGTTCCTGCATTTAAAGATGCAAGAATATGAATTTGTACGGTTCTGTGTCAAATTATTAATAATCATTTAAATACTGGAAACTTTGTCTTTGTGCAATTAGCTCAATTTTGTTAATAAACTGTTTATGGCATGTTTTCGCAAAATTTGATGATGAAATAGCTGACAATTTGCTTAAGCCATTTTTGGCAAGTTTTCTAAAAAGTCCACCGGTTAATCCGGGATGAAAACTATTTCAAATTCCCGTTGATGATCTTGTTCCGGTTCTCGCAAGGTAATTCAGTTCCTATTCCTGTTCCGGAAAAATTTAGTTCCTTTTGGAACCCTTGCGTTCTGATTTGAAGATAAAGAACTGAAGTCAGGACTGTCCAACATTTTCGATGTGCCAACAGATAAATTTGTTACAAAAATTTAAAATAAAGTTCAAATACAAAAGTATCGACTCCGGAAGTACTTAAAAACACATTGAATCTCAATGGATACCGGATATAGTACTGAAAGCGACTGACGAATTTTTATATAGCATTCGCCACTGAATAAGGAGCTATCCCGATTGGATTTGCTAAAAGTCAAGCCAAACATGGCATATTTCCAACGAAGGAAAACATAAATATGCATCAAGTTAGCGTCGGTTAACAAAATTAGCTCACAACAAGCAAATCATGCATGTAAGTATAAACAACACAAAAAAATCAAAATTAATCATAGACAATTGCATACAAACATTGAACAGAATGTTGAATCCTTCTTCAGCAGAACGTAAACAAATCGAGAAATCATAATGTCGTGAAGACAAATGCTGATATGCTCGGGTTACTGTAGAACATTCGAGAAGCTTCTAGATTTTTCCATAATTACATTTGGAAGCTTCCAGCTGAAATGTCCCGAATGTTCTCGAATATTCGATTGATGATATAAATACAAGACAATTGACATTCATTATTCAGTTTCACTTCTTGTTTCATTTACTGCAAGTTGCTGTTCAATTGATTCTCAGTGTTTGTTATACCTTGCTTCCACGTTTCCTCTACGTGTTTGTTTTCTTTACAATAAACCTTATATTAAGTCTCTGGTTTCGTTTCACTATTCCACGTGGATACACAACAGGGATTTTTGGCGCACTGAGTAGGATCCTCATTCAATACTTCAAGAACAGACTCAAGTCAATTCCGACTCTACGTCTCTCGTATTGGTGAAGATCAACCGCCGCTATCAAGATGTCCGAAACCACCGAACTGATCGCGATAATGCAAAAGCAGCTGGACGCTCAAGAGAAACGGCATCAAGCTCAACTTCAAGAACAACGAGCCACCAATGAACGACAATTGGAGGTGCAAAAACAACAAATGGAGGCTCTGGTCAAGATGATGCAGCAACCGGTCTCCAGTACATCCTCCATCGCTCCGATTGTGTCCTCTGCCGTTCCTAACATTCCGGACTTCGAGCCGTTCGATTAAACTTCGGAACTTTGGCCCGACTACCTGGACCGGTTCCGCACTTTTGCTGGAGCACATTCCGTATCGGACGACAAAATGGCACAAATATTCCTCACAAATCAATCCAAGGACGTCTACCGCCTTCTGGGAAATCTGGCCCGCCAGCAAACTCCTCCCAAAGCAATCAACGTCCTCACAATGAACGAAATCACCGACTTCATGAAGAATCAGTACGATCCCAAGCGATTCGTCGTTCACGAGCGATTCAAATTCTGGAGCGACATGGGACGCAAACCAGGTGAAACGCTCCAAGAACTAGCTGCTCGTATTCGTCAAGACGCGGCTACATGTGATTTCGCCTCAATAAGAGATCCTCAGGACGAAGCCCTCCGCTCCCGCTTCATTTGTTCCGTCAACAACGAAGCTGTCCTGAAAGCCCTCTTCAAAGTCAAAGATGATGAACTGAACTTCGCCGAAGCCGTCCGAATCGCTGTCGAAACGGAGGACGCAGCAAAAGTCGCAAAAGAAACCGTTCATGGATTCAAACCAAAGCCAGTTCAAAAGTCGGCTAGCAAGCATGATTTGCCGATACAAGGAACATTCGTTGCTGAAGCAAAGACCCATGATTCGAAGAAGCCACAGCAAGTTCAATTCACGGTAACCGATCTTCCGGACCTCAATCTTCTCGGACGTAATGCAATCCGAGATCTGGACATTTCACTCGATAAGGTTCTTAAGTCAACGGAACCTTGCAATGCTGTCTTCGATCACCTCACATCGGATACAAAGCTTCAACAACGATGTCAATCCTTGTGCGCACGGTTCCCCGATCTTTGGAAACCGGAATTGGGATGCGTTAAAGATTTCGAGTTGAACGTCAAATTCAAGGACGGTGCACAACCCATATTCCGTAAGGCTCGCCCTGTCCCATACGCATTGGAATCCGAACTTGAGGAAGCCTACCGTAATGGAATCGCCAAAGAGGTCTGGGAACCGACGCAATTTTCGTCGTATGGAACCCCTGTGGTACCTGTCAAGAAACCGCTACTTCCTGGTCAATCAACAACCAAGCTCCGCGTCTGTGGTGATTATTCCGTTACAGTCAACCCACAACTGGAAGACCATCGTCATCCATTACCTCTCCCGGAGGATCTCATGCGTAAACTGGGAGGAGGTTACGGGTTTACAAAGATAGACCTAGCGGACGCCTACAATCAAATTAAGCTAGCTCCAATCAGTCAACAACGACTGGCCCTTAGTACGCACAAGGGAGTTCTACTTCAGAAGCGTTTGCCGTTCGGGATCAAATCCGCGCCCGGATACTTCCAACAAGTGATGGATCAACTCACAAAAGACCTTCCTGGAGTGGCCGTTTATCTTGACGATCTACTGGTAAGCGGTAAGAATTCAGACGACCATTTCAATAACTTGCAACGCCTTCTCCAACGCTTGCAAGACAAAGGTCTCCGCTGTCGCCTTGAAAAATGTCAATTTGCGCAACCTTACGTCGAGTACCTTGGTCATCTCTTGTCTCATGACGGGATCGCCAAAGGGCCCAAGGTCGACGCGGTAATCAACATACGGGTTTACAAAGATAGACCTAGCGGACGCCTACAATCAAATTAAGCTAGCTCCAATCAGTCAACAACGACTGGCCCTTAGTACGCACAAGGGAGTTCTACTTCAGAAGCGTTTGCCGTTCGGGATCAAATCCGCGCCCGGATACTTCCAACAAGTGATGGATCAACTCACAAAAGACCTTCCTGGAGTGGCCGTTTATCTTGACGATCTACTGGTAAGCGGTAAGAATTCAGACGACCATTTCAATAACTTGCAACGCCTTCTCCAACGCTTGCAAGACAAAGGTCTCCGCTGTCGCCTTGAAAAATGTCAATTTGCGCAACCTTACGTCGAGTACCTTGGTCATCTCTTGTCTCATGACGGGATCGCCAAAGGGCCCAAGGTCGACGCGGTAATCAACAGACAGCGCCAGTGGTACGGATAATCCAGAATGGTGGGAAGCCAAATGATTTGTTTATAGAAGTAACCACTCAGCTAAGCTGCGCCTAAAGATGTGTCTAGCCTCAAAGCTTTTCTTGGTTCTGTGCAATTCTACGCCAAATTCCTTCCGCCGGACATGGCAACGGTTGCTGAACCATTATATCAACTGACAAAGAAAAATGTACCATGGATATGGGAAGAGAAGCAACAACAAGCATTCCAGCAACTCAAGGACTTGTTATGTTCTGAAAGCGTTCTGGTGCACTTCGACAACAATCTTCCGCTGGGTTTGGCCTGTGACGCATCTAATCTTGGGATTGGAGCCGTCTTATTCCACCGCTACCCTGACAACAGCGAGCGCCCAATTGCCAACGTATCAAAAACACTCACAGAGACGCAGAAAAATTACAGTCAAATCCAGAAAGAAGCACTGGCAATTGTGTTTGGATTGAAGAAATTTTACCAGTACCTGTATGGACGCAAATTTGTTCTGGTCACCGATCACCGACCACTCAAGGCGCTGTTTGGTCCAGGCAAAGACATCCCACTTCTTGCCGCAAATCGTCTGGCTCGATGGGCTCTACTCCTGAATCAATTCAATTACGACATCGAGTACCGGAATACCAAAGATCACGCCAATGCTGATGCAATAAGCCGTCTTCCCGCAGGAAAGGATTCATATTTCGACGCGGAAGAGAGTGTAGACGACGCCGACCTAGTCTGCGCTATACGGGAAATCGAAAGTAAACTGGGTTTTGGTACGCATTCATCGATGGCCCGGGAATCAGCAAAGGACCCGGTCATCTCCACAGTGCTGAGATTCACCCGCGAAGGATGGCCGCCGACGAAGAGTGACGAAGGCTCTGAAATGCGGCGCTTCCGACAAGTCGCCGATTCTTTATCAATCAGCAATGAGTGTCTGGTTCATGGATCACGAGCCGTTGTTCCTACAAGTATGCGACGGCACGTCCTGGAACTACTGCACCAGGGACACTTTGGTATGCAGCGGATGAAGAATCTCGCTCGCACATCGGTTTACTGGCCCAACATTGACAACGATATCGAAGCGATTTGTCGTCATTGCGGAACCTGTGGTGAGCATCAGAACAAGCCTTCCAAGCCACCTATTCATCCGTGGATGCTTCCAGAAAAGCCATGGAGTCGCCTTCATCTGGATCATGCCGTTAACTTCATGGGATCCAATTGGTTAGTGCTTACAGATGCTTATTCCAAATATCCGTGCATCCATCCAACACAATCACTTTCCACAAGGTCCACAATCGATCTCCTCGAACAGGACTTCGCTCATTTCGGATATCCGCACACCCTGGTTTCGGACAATGCAACAGCTTTCCAGTCCGAAGAGTTCAAATCATGGTGTCGGGATCACGGGATTGTCCATCTCACAGGAGCCCCGTACCATCCAGCTACAAATGGATCCGCGGAACGACTCATTCAAACATTTAAGCAGGCTCTCAAGAAATCGAGTCTTCCTCCGCGACGGGCGCTACAACAATTCCTGATGCAGTTTCGACGAACCCCCAACTCTTCTGGGTACTCGCCAAGTGAGCTGCTCAATTCTCGTCAAATCCGCACGGTGATCGATGCCTTGCTACCTTCCCCCGCTCACGAAGCTCAAGGTAAGCAAACTCGGGATGCTTCCAATTCTTTGGGTTCGTCACAGGTCTCTCGAGTCATCCATTCATACAAAGTGGGAGATCCTGTCTACGCGCTCTACTATGGCCCTCGAAGAGACAAAGAAGGCCGGTGGGTTGCTGCTGTGATTTCGAAACGGAGAGGCACCCGCACTTTCGATGTCCGAGTTCAACCGAGAGGTCCCACATGGAGAAGACACTGGGAACAACTGCAGCCCCGATACGCATCTGAGGAAGACAACGAACCCGGGAGTACTTCGCACGATTCCAAAGAGAATCGGTTTACTTCAACTTCTTTATTTCCAAAAACCTCTTCGCCACTTCCGACACGCTCAGTTTTTTCTGATCCGCGATTGTCTCAATACAATCATTCAGAGCCGCTTGTGGAATACGGTCCTCACAATCCACGTCGCTCCAACCGCGCTCACAAGCCAATCAACAGATTCACGCCTCCACCGTGAATTCTAGGCTTGGTGGGGAGGTGTCGTGAAGACAAATGCTGATATGCTCGGGTTACTGTAGAACATTCGAGAAGCTTCTAGATTTTTCCATAATTACATTTGGAAGCTTCCAGCTGAAATGTCCCGAATGTTCTCGAATATTCGATTGATGATATAAATACAAGACAATTGACATTCATTATTCAGTTTCACTTCTTGTTTCATTTACTGCAAGTTGCTGTTCAATTGATTCTCAGTGTTTGTTATACCTTGCTTCCACGTTTCCTCTACGTGTTTGTTTTCTTTACAATAAACCTTATATTAAGTCTCTGGTTTCGTTTCACTATTCCACGTGGATACACAACACATAACTACACGAATAATCAGGATTACAGATTCTATCTCAAGCGTGAAGGGCATACGCTCATATAAATTGCAAAGAAAGCTCCCTGGACGAATATCATAAAATGAGGGCTGACCCCTTCTTATCCCACGGCTACGCCCTTGTACGTACATGTGTTTAATTGGGCACAATAATCTATATATAATGTATATTATATGCGTAATTCATTTTGTTTTGTTTTACCAGTGTTCAGCATCAGCTGAGTTGAGTAGGTACATTATCGAGCCTCTATCTACATACATACGTATCAGGGTGCAACCGGAATTACAATTTACCGGAACCGGAACCGGAATTTGAAAATTTTACCGGAACCGGAAAATGAAAAATGCATTTCACCAAAAATTTCATTTTAATCTTAGTTTTTGCTCTATTATTTGTGAAATAACCTTAGTCGAACATAGGTATTTATTTTATTTGTTGTATTTTAGATTTTCATCATCGACTGAAGTGAAATCCACCATCAATGGCTTATATTCGGGGTACAAGTGGCTTTCAAAAGATTCTTAAAAATTAGCAAAGTTAAGAAAACGGCCAAATTATAATACCGGAATTTTTAAATCCGGTAAAAATTTACCGGAACCGGAAGGTGAAAAAATGCCGGAACCGGAACCGGAATTCCGGTTGCACCCTGATACGTATATAGTATTAGCTATATTGTTAAATAACCTGGCTGCATTACCTGTAGACACAGAGGTCTAGGAAGCACGTCAACCCCGCTGGACCCCTAGAAAACTTTTAGCTCCGCTCAGAGCGCGAACGGACATCCGTATTCCCGTTTAAGTGTAAACCTACCGGTATATACTACGGTACTCCTGAATTCGATACAACTACTTTTTACAAATGAACATTTTTAATAACTTACTGCAATTGCACTGTTGCGTATATAAAGAAGTTCAAGTTTTGAAAAGCTGAAGTAAAAAATGAAAAATTCAAGCTAACAATATATTGTAATTCAGTAAACATATACTTTGCGCGACCAAATACGTGTTTTAAACAATGCACAAGTTTAGATGCTATAACCGGGGATTGATTCCGGTTAAATATTCACTATCTGGCTCCGGTATCGGGCAAATTACAATCCGATCGCGCCCTGGTCCCGCTTGCAAGCTTTTTATTGCAACTGCATGCTCCTCCTGCAATTATTTTGCCTCTTTAGAAGATTGAGCTGGCTACGTACGGGTCTGCAACATTAACGGACTAAGGAAGCCATTTAATACTGTCAACAACAAATATAACCAGGTTAAAATTAACGCAGGCATACATAATATTATGCTATTGCTTCAGATATACGTATAATTATTTAGGTAGAGACTACGCTTTTTATTTTGCCCAAGCACGAAATCGCAACCGTGACGGACCTAAGATAAACCTATTACAAACATATATATGCATTGCAAATAGCACACAGAAAAACGCAGCGAAATTTCGAACAAAAACCTGGTCCCATACACAACCCAATCGTAGAACAGAAGCATGGCATAGCAGCACACCCACATTACATATGGCAAACAAGGCTTTTAAAAACATCATCTATTACAGCTATGCGAAAATAAAAATAATAAAAGAAAAAATATTAAAAATTAAAAGAAACCGGCATGTATGTATGTACTCTGCATGTGGTTCCACGAAAAATATTTAGGAATAATATATTACATACAATGGCAGTGCTACCAACATATGTGTATTATAAAGGCGCACGACTAATCATTTCTGTGTTTACTGTCTTAATGCAAACAAAGTCACAAGCAGAGTGGACCAAGGCTGCTGTGAGTTTTTGGAAACCGGAATGCTGGCTTCGACACAAGTACCTGAAAGTCACAAGCAGAGTGGATCGAGGCTGCTACGAGTTTTTGGAAGCCGGAATGCTGGCTCCGGCAAAAGTACCTGAAAGTCACAAGCAGAGTGGATCGAGGCTGCTATGAGTTTTTGGAAGCCGGAATGCTGGCTCCGGTACAAGTACCTGAATGGGGCCATAAAAACAAAGTCATGCTTCTACAAGTAGTATACTTTCATTGATATTGAGATTATTACTTTGCTATGACGAAGCAATATCTTGATTACAACTAAGCCAGCAAAATTCAACAAACAAGCCTGTATTAGAAGTTAACCTCGAACAAGATTACATAACGTCACAATTCCTGATGCAACACCCTCACCGCATACATTATGTTTGAAATAGAATTACTCTCAGCTCTCTTATATATACATGATATGAAACCTACTACTAAACCAGCGTAGTGGAAGTAAAAGAAAACAAACACGTGTCAAGTATATACTCTCCATTAACGGTAATTTCATGGCATAATATATAAAAAGAAAAAATATTTGCTAAGAATAAGAAAACAAATACGAATGTATGCATGCATTAAGACAGCTTGAATATCAGCAATACAATGGTCGATTGAACAATGACAAAATTATGGAATCTATAACTGCCTATAATACAATACATTAGATGTCTATAGTCTTTAGCCATTAATATCTATTTGGGAATGTTGGACTGACCCACGTCCACGGGCGCTTCCATGATTTTTGAAGACCGGGTAAAATGATCTAAAAATTTCAAATCAGAAGGTGACTTTTGTGCTACCAGCTGCAAAAAAATTAGGACTCCGCAACAAAAATGGTCTTTCACCTTTAACTGCCCCGCGGAGTCAGAAAATGTTAAATTTTTCCAAATTAATGAAATTTTCCAGACCAAACAATACATAATAATTTAAAACGCAGGTATAGCCTGTTCTGATACAATTATGCCGAAAAAGGCCTTAACATAAACTTAGTTTGCTTTGCTGCAATTACTTCACTAAACGTCTTCAACCCAACGAAAATTCCAAACCACTGACCTGACAAAATTTTGACGTAGTTTGTTCAACGTTTCTTATTTATTGAATATATATGTATAAGTTTATTCGGCCAGATTAAAGAGGTCCAATTCCTTTATCCTGTACTAACTTGTTTAGAACCGAATCTTCCTGTTTATTAAATTGCGGGTCAGGGTACAAAGAGAATTCCGGTTCTGAGTGAAAGAATATTCAAAGTTGGAAGTGAAACTTTTTAGTTCGTTTGTTGATATTATTGATTCGGAATGGGAATTATCATTTCGATTGTTGTTTTATTGTTGTCATAGGCTTCTTTATCAATAATTTATTGTACTATTTTCAATTATGGATAACATGTTAACGTGAACTCTGTCGGACATAAGCAGCACACAATACTTTGAAACGACTATTCTGCAATGGTGGACGCAAATTATATACCAGTCGTAGTGGGATATATAATTAAGCTAATATGCAAATTAGTTATTACCTAAATATTCACTTATCGGTTTTGGAGGTTTGTGAACAATTTATTCAGATTCCTCGGACCCAAAAACGCTTCAGAATCCTAATAAGTATTAGTGAAATATTGTAAAAAGTCTAAAATTAGACTTATCAATATATTATGTTAATACGCAAAATAGGTATTAACTAACTATTAAAGTTTCGGTTTTCAAGGTTTGTAGACAATTTATTCAGATTCCTCGCACCCAAAAACCATTTATTGCTGAAATTAAATCGCGTGTAACATTAAATTTATGCTTAACCAACCCCATAGAATTGAAATTAGATTGCTTGTAACCGTAATAATTAGTAAAATAACTTAGAGTCCCAATTTAGGCATAACCAATTAAGCAAATATGCAAATTAGTTAACAGCTAACTATTCATTTTATCGGTTATGGAGGTTCACAAACATTTTATTTAGATTGCTCGCACCAAAAACCCTTTAGTACTGAAATTACATTGCTTGTAGCCGAAATAATTAGTGAAACATCTTAAGAGTCCAAATTTACGCTTAACCAATTAAGCAAATTAGCCTGTAGCTAATACGAGGCTAACACCCCAGGATGACAGGCTGTCAAACAAAAAGTGTATCAAGGACAGACGGACATCCACCTTTCGACCCCCGAGCACAAAATAGAAAACGGTGCTTCGCTGTGCTCAATCATACCACTCGTCATCTGATAAATTAGTCTGGGATCTGAGAATATTTGGCACCCTGCCGCCGGTAGCGTATCGCTCTGCAATACCGTGGTTACCAAACCAAGTTCATAAAGTATATCTCTGTTGCAATGGGAAACTAACTTTTTCAACATGTGTATCCTTGGAAATATCAAGATTGACGATTTCACGCTTTTTCAACAGTTCTGGCGGAAGCTCGTGAGCCTAAACAAGTAAAGAAACAAGCGTAAATGTAGTTTTCAAACATAAACACTAAGTGAACTACACAGTGCTGTTATGATATTAGTTCGCAAGATTTCAACTCATTAAAGCAGATTTCTAAGCATACACCGATCCGACTAAAACTGCAGCAGCAAAAACATGCACATTGCAACAACATATATTATATAAGCATACGAACCATGATTGTCCGCAAAACATTTACATTTTGATATGTTTTTGAGTATGAATTTTGATTCCTAATATATACTACGCGTGCAAATGTACCAATCAAAGTACTTTTGTATACTTAAGAATAAAAATCAAACAATATTAAGCAAACACGAAGTAAGTTTGAAGATATGGTTTACGTCATCAGGTTGCAATGAGGTTCCAAAAATACCTGAACAAAATACTTGAACTAATGGGCCGTCTACAAGTACAATAATCTAATTAATTGCGCATAAACCGGTTTAAACTGTTATGTTGTTTCATTACATCATTAATGAGAGTAATAGAGATGATGGTAAATATTTCAGCGCGCAAACAAACCAATGTGAATAGCTGAAGTGTAAATATAGCTCTATTTATCCAGTTGTCATTGTTTTCTTTTTGCCTTATTTAACAGAAATGATGTACACTTTTCTACACAATTCAATTAATTTTACCCAAAAATGATATTAATTACACAAACAGATTTAGACTCAGCGCCATACGACATGCATTAGCAATATTGTTACATTAAATAACAGTAGCATGGTGTGGTCAAACAAAACAGTTAACGAATGGTTGTAAGAAGCATTAAAGTGACGTGAACAACGAAAGCTGTTAGCTAGTGTTCGAGCTTGCTAATTAATTGCAAAAGAGCTGATCAAGCAAGCTTTCATGTCAATCTGATACTTACTTTTGCATCAATATGTGTATCAGAAGCTATGTCGAGATTTACGATTTCGCGTTGTGCGACCAATTCTGGGCTAAGTTCGTGCGCCTTAAATAAGCCAGCCTGTTTCCACACGCTAACTGCACACTTTCAAACAATTAATTATTAGCTTACGCTAAGAGTCCCTCGACCAAAACCCTGCACAACTCAAAACTTCAATGCGGCGCCATTTTTCAACTGCAGAACGAAATTTTTACGCAACGACGCTGAGAAAATCATGAAGATTAATCAAAATGGGGAACTCAAATGACTAGTGGTAGGAATATCGTATACACCGAGTCACAGACTTTATGTTGTATTTCAAAAGTCTGTGGATTGAAGCTGTAACAGCCGATAACTTACATTTTCCGTTGTTCCTCTATCTGGCAAGTGCATTGATTCAATTTTCACAAAGAAATTCTCTTTCATGTAATCAGGGTTCTGAAAGTGACAAAACATTCGAAGTTAGAAGTCCGTTGAATGTAGACAGTTTTCACTAATTAGTACGCGCTCTAGTCTACCTTAACATTTTGAAGGGTCCAAACAGAATTCAAATCCAAATCCAGCTCTGGGCTTGATTCCTATTGCAACCCTAATTGTAAAGTTTATTTTTCATGGTTTATAACCTGTATTACTCACAATTAATGTGTGAAATTTGCCTGCAGCTTTGTTAAATTCGCAGCGACCATTACTTATGAAGGACTAAATATCCCAAAGCAAATAACATGTCTAAGCTCTAGCGTTGAATCCGTGTCGATTGCCCGCGTATTCCGGTTACTCCGTGTATTTTCGCCGAAAAATTCCGGGTCTGGATCCGGGTTTTCGCTTAATGCAATTCCAGGTCCGGCTCCTTGTTTTCACAACAAATCATTCCGGATCCGGGTCCAGGCATTAAAAAATACCCGGAATAAAATTACATTAGTGATTACTGATTTTAATATACCGCGCATACATTCTAAATGGTAAATGCATCGTACCTAAATTAAATAGGCTAAAGAATTTATCACATAGTTGCACAACCAACGCTAACTGTGTCAAATACATTAGAAACACGGTTCCAACACGAACTAAATTTCGTCGGAACAGGAACAGGAACAGTAATTGAATTTGTTTGCAGGAGCCGGAATTTGAAATAATTTTCATCACCGAAAACTGTTGGACTTTTTGAAAACTTGCCAAAACAGGTTTAAAAGAATTTTCCTGCTATTTCATCGTCAAGTTTTGCGAAAACACATCAGGAACAATTTACTAATAAAATTGAACTAATTGCAAAAACATTAATTTCGACATACAAAATGTTTTACAAAGATAAAGTTTCCAATATTTAAACGATTATGAATAATTTGGCGCACGACCGCTAAAATTCCGGTTCTTGCATCTTTGAATGTAGGAACAGCATCAGGAATTAAATTTTTGAAGGAAGTCCGGCCAGAACATGTATTCAGCTTGAACCCTGATTAGAAACAAAACACTCCTTAAGACAACTGCAGAAAGAGAAAGTGGGTCAACCGGCTTCACCTTTGAGTAAAAATGACCTATGTAGATATACTTGGGTTACGATTAGGAATGTTTCATTAGGAATGGTAGGAATGGTCGGGATGCAGATGTCTCATTTTAAGTTATTAATTCGACATTTTACTTAATGAGTTACTTGAAATAAATTTTTGGGAATGACATTAGTCGCTTCGAATTGCATACTGCCCATTAATATTTTACACACTGAGCTGCTAGAATATAGATGGAGACAGAAATTGTTTAAGCACATAACAGATATATTAATCTGGCGTATGCGATATACTAAATGTATACATAATACGGTATGTAAAAAATTATGGTCTCTGAAAATTTCTAGTTCCGATTCCGACATAAATTTCCTGTTTCGATTTCGTAGAAATCAGTTCCGTTTTGCAGCCGGTCTCTTGTGGTGGCAATAGTTACAAATAAACAGCAAAAAACATAATACGTAGTGCTTACTGTTATCACAGTTTTGCAGTAAGGATACGCATTCCATGCTTCTTCATGAATTTCTAACGAACCTTTGGGAGCGAGCAACCTAATGAATGCTGGTACCTTACTGAAACAAAATTTAAACAAATACTGCAAAACCGTTATACGTACCAAATTCTGGTTGTGACTCGTGCTCCCAATGCTCTATTTCAAAACTAAAATTCGTTCTTTAAAAACTTTGTATTTAGCCTTTGTTATAAAATATTCATTAAAGTCCAAAACACTACAATCTATACGGCTATTTTTCGAGATCTCTGCAATTCACCAAAAAATAAACTTGCTTTCATCTTGTTTTTAAGACACAAATTGATCTTGTATTTGAAACGTGCGAGTTTCACATCAGACCTATGACTAGAGCTCATATTGTCAAACGTGTGCAGCGCCTATCACCAGTTGATGATAGGTTTTATAATTTTGGAACTAATGAATGCTGAGGCTCAAAATTTGGCACATTTTTCGTATTTGATTTGGTCTACTCCTGTACGAATTTCGAGTTTAGCAACTCAATATGTAGCGAAAGGGAAAACCTGTTAATAGATGATGATAGTTCATAATACATTTGAGATTATGAACCTAGCTCAACATAAATCAGTCACTACAGTGGTTTCATCATGTTAATTTAGCACAGAAACGATTTTCACCTAGCGAGATGGTAAATTTTGTGAGTAAATTGACCAGAAGTGTATTTGCCATTTAGTAACGGAACATTCTCATAAGGCTCGTTTTTCAGCACTTCAATGCCTTCGCCACCACCTGTTTCGTTTTTACTCGCTTCAGCTACTGACCACAGTTGAGCCACTTGGTACTAAAATGGTTTGATACAAACTAATTACAGAAAGATAGGACACTAAACAAAATATAGCATAGCACCGCCACTTCGGCTTTGAAGTTTATGAATTGGTTAGTTGGGTGAATGCACAGTTGAAAAAAAATTTAAATGTGACAAGAAAGCACTACGAAAGATAAAATCAGTACTTTCGCGGTTTTTTCGCACGAGCTGAAGAAACAATCATGTATAAAATAAAATGTGGCAGAGAGAACTGCTAGGTTTTCCACTTTATTAGCTGTACGAATCGTGTTGACAACTTAAGCAATATATAGCACTACTTGTTGAAAACACATCGACAACCGGACGACATGCTAAAGAACAATAACTCTTACCTCTTCCACCGTCAACGGCAGAACAACTCGACTGAAAAATATACACATTTTTAAATGGCATGAAATAACGTGAGAATTTTAAATAGAGCTGCGCAGTACACCTTAGCGGGCATGGACTGTCTTGCTCAAACCCAAAACAGATACCCCACCATATCCAAAGTGTTCTGGTTCTGATCATCGCCTGTTGGTTAGATATACTAAACAATTTCAAAGCAACATTACCTAATTACGAAGGTTGAGCAGAAAAAAGCTAATTTGTTTTTGGCCTTGGTCTCAGTTTGAAAACCACCGAGACTCAAAAGAGCGAGGTCAATAAACATATACCGGAATATGACATCAATTTTCAAACAATTTAGATTTTTTGCAGTTAAAGCTAAAATAAGATATTTAAGACGCACGTATATAAAATCTTCAGTATACGATACGCATACAAAAAGTGAAAGACAACATACTATTCTTTGATAATCATGGTAGTTTATCATAATATATAATCACAAGACATCGAATCTACTTTATTGAAGACAAACGCCAAAAATCGATATATGCAGGGAATTTTATCGTTGTACAACTGACTACTAGAATCTGAAAGCATAGCATATACATATACGTATATCTACAATACACAAATCAGAATTTTTCATTTTCAATCCATGTTGTGACAAAAATAATATATATAAACACAAAAGTGTTATGGTTCGCGCATCTGATGTTCTGATTTTCAGTTTAGGTTTTCATGGTGCCATTTAAGTAATATCAGAGATTTAGTTCACATTTTGCACACTGGTAGTGGCAGTCGTATAGGTAGCAGAGTGAGACCGGATATCCGGTTCCGACAGAAACCGACATCCCGTTCTGGTATTTTAAGTTGCTGGATACTCTTAAATACTTCAAAAAACTGAAACTGGCAAACTTCCCCGAAACTTATTGTGCTTCTATAAACACTGGAAGACCTGATAAACATGGCCACTGTTATTTTAGGGGTGTAACAGTACATAACTCAGCGTATTCATTCTTATTCCTAGGCAAAGACTGCCTACTCCAGTTTACAGTACCTAGGGAAAACTTAACTGAATATCTTTAAAAGTAACATGAGCCGAACAAATACTGCAGCGGTATTTGGTTTCAACGCAACGGTTGCTTTCAACAGAACTATTGGTTTGACGCTAACGAATCTTTCCTGATAAACATGGCCACTGTTATTTTAGGGGCGTAACAGTACATAACTCAGCGTATTCATTCTTATTCCTAGGCAAAGACTCTTACGTATTTTATTCATTGGGAATCATATACTTTTACATATTAATTTCTACTTGAATTGCAAGGATTTGCTGAATCATTGACTTCTGGCCTCGGTTCCAAACCACCGAGACAAAAAACCCGAGACCAAGACCTGCCAAATACCGAGACTTGCCGAGACCGAGACTCCCATCATTGCTTGCCAGCAGCAAGCATCGACGTATATGACAGGCCATAGAATCTGTTGCAACGCGTGCTTCGTGAGCGAGCATATTCGAACACACCCCTTGCTTACGTTTCCAGTGTGACGTTAATGTCCCAAATACCCCTAATGTTTGTTTACCGATGACATCTGTAGACGATACCACTAGCTACGTATCTAACAGTCGACTAGTTAAGCATCAAATAGTCGACTAGTAAAGCAGCTAGTGTAAAAGTATGTGGGCATGCTTTTCCGCATACAAAAGCAATGTCAACGGAACTGTTGGAATAGCGTTAGAGTTGGGACAGCAAACAGTTAGGACGGCGAGACGATTGGGACAGTGGGCAGTTGGGACTGGGACACGGGACATTGTTGTGCCGCTGCAGGACAGTTAGGCCATCGGGACAGTTGCAACGGCGGAACAGGTGAGACAACGGGACAGTTGGGACAGCGTGACTGTATGGACAGCGGGACTGTGGGACACCGAGACAGTTGGGATTGGGAGTCGTGAAACTTGGGCCGCTGTGGGACAGTTAGGACAACGAGACAGTTGCGACGGCGGGACAGGAGAGACAACGGGAGAGTTGGGATAGCGGGACGTTTGAGACAACGGGACCGTTGGGGCAGTTAGACAGTTGGACAGTGGGCACTGTTGTGACAGCTAGAACAGCGGGACAGTTGGGACAGTGGGACAGTTGGGACAGTTGGGACAATAGGACAGCCGAAACAACGGGACAGTATGACTTTGAAGACAGCGGACAGTCGAACAGTTTGGTCAGTAGATAGTTGGGACATCGCAATTGGAACAGCGGGTCAGTTGGGACAGCAGGACAGTTTGTAGAACAGCCGGACAGTTGGGATAGCGGGACAGTTGGAACAGGCAGGCATGGAACCGCTTGGACAGGGGAACAGTAGGGACAGCGCAGTTGGAACAGTGGGACAGTTGGAACAGTGGGACAGTTGGGATAGTTGAAAGAGTGGGACAGTTGGGACTACGGGACAGTAGGGCAATGGCGGATCCATGTGGGATACCCCGGCCGTGCCCCCCAACAGCATCTCGACAATAATTATCTAGAGTGTCAATTGCTGTTCTACGCTGTTTATTTCTCTGTTTTTTACACAATCAATAGCATAAAGCAGCTTTTATAAAGCTTTCCCTGTTAGTGCTGTCTCGGATGATAGATGTTTTGTCGTCACTAAAGAAAGTTGGCACCGAACCAAAAATTTCACTAATTCCGAACCATGATTCTGAAATTTTCATATAGATAAAGGTACCTTTATATATTCTAAAGCCAAAAAATATGAAGGTAAATACAAACGTGTGAATTTTGAAATATCAAGAATAAAAATTCATTGAAAATAAATTGAAGTTCATAACCGCGAATGCTGAAGCATTTTCCGAAAATAGCAGGTAGTTTTAACTCATTCATAAACAGAAGCAGATGTTCCTGAAGCTGACTGGATTTTGCTTTTTCAAAACTGAATTGGCTTCCGAATCTGAGCCTTTAAAATTTCTGCCCGTTTGAAACCAAATCCGAATTCTATGTTGCCACCCTGTGAGTTGTCTAGATCTAAATTGCGTTGATGTGTTAGTTTTATTTGTGATTCATCTTAATTGAAGAACGTAGCGAAGCCAATTTTATGGCAATAGTCGTGGTTTGTGTGTTGGCCAAAAATTAGTTTAATATTACCTGTGAAACTTTGCCCCCCCCCCATTTTGAGATCCTGGATGCTTCATTGCAGTTGGGATAGCGGGACGGTTTCTGCTATATTAGACAGCTGGGACAGTGGGAGCAGGAGGGTTGATGTTTATTTGGCCTCTCCATAGGGCACTCCCCTCAACGAAAGTATTTATTTTAGTCCAGTCGCAATCTTCTAAACCGAATACCCAGCATTACTGAAACGGTGGTATAACAAAAAAATCTGTTTTTGGAATTGTATGTTTTACGCTCATAGCAATCAACTTGCAGGTCAGGATGAAACTATGAGGCAGTAGAATATCAACTGTCTATTTCCAATTTTGCTTGAGAAATTTTTCCACTTGTTGGTGCCAAAAGTATGTATCGACTATCGTGCGCTTGAAACTTTAAAATACATTACTTTAGCGTATTCCTTAGTCACATGCCTAAAGTGTGCTTGTTAGAAACTGCTAATTAGGAACGAACCTAACTGATTTGATAATAAGTAGGATTTGTTAAACTACTTAGCTAAAGCTTGGTTATGACAGATTTGCCAGCTACCAGTTCTACATGAACCGTTGCTTTTGCTAAACTATGAAAACGCAGAGCATAAATCTTTGTTTTTAATGTTAACATGTGTTTGCTTCGTTGCTAGCTGTTTTGGGATTTAGGTATATAAATATAACGCAATGAGTTATCGGATTTTGTCCTATGAAATGCCAAAATACATAAATAACAGGTAAAAAGTCGGCTCGTCATACACGCTGCATGATAGCTACGCAGTTTTAGAATTTCCATTTATGTTTGCAGTATCAGTATTTGACTTCAGATTATTGATTTTGCAAGTAATAAAACTGACATTGTCAGCCTAGGTAAAAACCGGGACTTCAGTCCTTTTAACTAAGTAGCTGGAAAAGCGGGCCTTAGAGCTGGGATCGAACTCTCACTTCTGCAACTGCTTTTCTCGCAGACTATATGTCGACACGTATACTGCCGACTGCCATACCACGTCTTCAAAGCGCGGCAATTTACCATTGCGTCCACAGAGCAGGGGTGGGCGGTCTAGGTCAAAAAACAAGACCGGGCCCGAGACCTAGACGCCTACACCCATTAAGCATGTGAGACATGCTTGTCCTGGTGCATATGCAATAAATGTAAAGCACATTGTGGTGTACGGCGACACATATCGTCGACAAAGAACTCAGTTGGAGAGGCGGGCTACGTGGCACAGTGGTAGAGTGCTCGCTTAAGGATCTATAGGCTGAGAGTTCGATCCCCGCTCTAGCCCGCTTTTCCAGCTGCTTAGTCGAAAGGTCTGAAGTACCGGTTCCTACCTTGACTGACTTGGGGCTACGCTGTGACCGCAATGGTAAACTGCCGCGCTATGAACACGGTATCCAGTCGAAATAGGATGGACGGTCAAGGGACGACTTTTGAAATAAGGGCATGTAAGCATGTGAGACATGCTTGTCCTGTTGCATATGCAATAAATGCAATGCACATTGTGGTGTACGGCCGACACATAGTCGACGAAGAACGCAGTTAGAGGGGCGGGCTATGTGGCGCAGTGGTAGAGTGCTCGCTTAAGGATCCATAGGCTGAGAGTTCGATCCCCGCTCTATCCCGCTTTTCCAGCTGCTTAGTAAAAAGGTGTGATGTCCCGGATCCTACCTGACTGACAGACCCAACCTACCGAGACCGAGAGTTTTGGTCCAGGTCAATTTTTAACCGTCACATCTGCTTTGAATTGCAGCTTCATGCAATTAAACAAATCGCCGCCAAAATTTATTTTTACTTTGTTTTTCACTTGGCTACTATCGCCATACCCTTCGAACAGGCTCGGGACAGATCACGCTGTCTCAAAAGATCCTCGGTACAATCCTAATTTAAGCTATAGTGTTGTTTCTGCTCCTGGGCAAACAGAATAGACTGGAAAACTTTTAACATAGCGTACGTTATAAATGCGAATGACCCATAATTTTTTAAACGATGCCTTGAAACGTTTTAAACACGAAAATGCAACTATTTGTCCTTTGTCACAATAAAATCAAAGTGTTTTGGGTTTCCTTTCAAAAATAGAATTTTGGGTAACCGTGGGTGTCGTTCCGTTTCTCAAATCGCAGTTAACCAAGTAGCGGTGCTCCACAATCATTCGCTGTCTGTGATGATAGGCGAAATGCTCGAGTACTTCCGGGCCAAAGCTGCGATGTAAGGGAAATTTTTTATTGCTTATGGCTTTTTTATCTCATTCGTCTCGGTTTGCAAACCAGCGAGACTAAAAGAAGCGAGACCGAGACCAGCCAAATCCTTTAGACTTGCCGAGACCGAGACCGAGACCGTGATCGCCCATCCTGCCACAGAGTAGCCCCACGTCAGTCTAGGTAGGAACCGAGACTTCAGACATTTTGACTAATTTTTGGGCAAGCCGGGCCTCCGTAGCGGGGATTGAACTCTCAGACTACGGATCTTTAAGGGAACACTGTACTACTGCGCCACGCAGCCCGCTACTCAATCTGCTTTTTTCGTCAACTATATGTCAACACGTATGCTAACGGTTGGCATACAACACAATATGCATTGCGCACATTGCCTATGCATTAGGATAAGCATTTCGCATATGCTTGCAGAGATGGGGTAAGCGGTTTACCTCCTTTATCCAACATTATTTATTATTGTTGGTTAAAAAGCAATGTGTTGAATAGTCATGAAATATTGTGTTTAAACGTGAATTATCTGGCTACGTATATCTTTGCAAATAATAAACCAAACGAAACAGAAATGCCACCGCTTCTGACAATTACAAAAGTCAAACTAACTTGCCAGATAGCTACCATAATGATGTTGCTATACTATTTTATAATATTCCATTTATTTTCGTTTCTTAAACTGTTCGCCTTTTCCCCAACCGGTTTGAAGCATACTTACATGGCGGGTCACCACGATGGGACCGAAAGGGTATTGTTGGTGTACGTGGTGCGGCATGTGTCGGTGCATAGTGTACGTAATGTAAGACACATATACACGTGCACATATAGTGTTAGTGAAAAATATAAAGTCGGCCGCTTGGAGTAATGGGTAGCGTGCTTGACTCTCGAACGAGAGATCCGTGGTTCAGTTCCTAGCGGCGTGGCCATATCTTGCGAAGCAATTATGGAGAAAAACCATGTATATTCGCAGTACTTCCAGGAAAGAGTCGTCCCATGCTTGCAGTTTTGACATGGAGGTCCCAGCGAGATTGGTGTTGTAACTAGCAAACCCATGGATTCGGAGAAGTTTGGATTCGCGGTTCGGGACAACCGCCTAAAGAAGGTTGTATATTGGCGTACGTGGTGTAGCATGTGTACGCGCATAGTGTGTGTGTAATGTAAGACACAAACGTGTACATATAGTGTTAGAGAAAATTATAATATCGGCCGGCGAGAGGTCCGAGGTTCGATTCCCGGCGTGGAAATATGTTTCGGATAAATTAAGGGGAAAACCATTTATATTCGCAGTACTTTGAGAAAAAGGGGTCGTTCCGACCGTGCAGTTCTGACAGGCATGCAGCCGCGGTGAGCCCATAACAAAGGTATGCCGGTCAGTGACGACTTTCACGGAAAAGCGGTGTTGTATATTGCCAAATGGAATGCGCGAATGAACAGCATACACATAAAAAGTCATCACATGGATGTATTAAGCATAACTGCATAGTAGTTACGCAATGTACAAAGTAGTACCAACGCTTGTAAGCTTAATTTTATAATAGCACACACAGTACTCAGGTTCATATTTTATTCTAATAATATAATTAGTAATACGAATGTGGCGACCATAATGAACAAATCAGATGATATAGAGCTCGGACCGCTGTCTGACAAGCCTTCTCTGCATAATGTCTTGAACGCTGGGGAACTATATGAAGTTAGTTGTAACACTTTATTCCCGTGTTTAACAGTTTTTAAAGAAGCCTAAACTTTATATACATGTATTTCTAAAAAATTATCAAACTGTTTTGATTTCATTTCCGCGATTTAGTGTTCGAATGTGATTATTTTATAACTGTCTTAAATTTTTGTTACGAATCATATAATTTTTAGGAACGGGTGCCAACCAGTTTTGGTGAAATACTAGTGAACGTAGTTGGCAATCAGAAACGGCCTGCTCTTGTTACATTCCATGACATTGGGCAGAATGGTACGTTCACGTGATTGATTCAAATAGGACGCTTTCTCTCCGGATTTCTATAATTACGAACGTGGAAGCATCCGTACTCCCTATATAGCGAAACGCCATTGGCGAATAAACTGTACAGCGAATATGGATGTGTCGATTAATCGGCATCGGTTATATCGGCACTTTTCGTGAGTATCGGTATCGGCACTGCTAACTAATTTACTATTCTTTACCGAAACTTATTGCACTTAGCAGTGACTTGGAGAAAATAAGAATTGGCATCTGCATGGCCAAAAATTTTGGTATCGGCACATCACTACTGGCGAAAACTGCTTATACCTTCATGATTATATTTAAACTTTGGTTGTCATGCGAATATATACTTAATTTTGTTCCTATGAAGCGTTGCCAATACGTATTACATACTATATTCGATAACTCTACTGCTCTAAGTACGTGTCACAGCCATCCATTTATGTGCACGATGACTTTATTGCTCAAGCCTAGAAGGTAATTAAATTGTTCCAGATTTGCAGATGCATTTAAACTTATGACTTATAACAAAATGATCATCATTCGGTTTTTAGTAGAGATATTCACTAAAAGCGTTACGAATATACGTATGTCTACTGTACTGAATTCTATGTATAATGCAGGGTGCAACCGGAATTTCGGTTCGGGTATTTTTTCACCTTCCGGTTCCGGTAAATTTTTTACCGGAATGATCATTCGGTTTTTAGTGCACATATTAGTAGTAATAACCCCGCCGTGGGACCCAGTGTAAAAGCTGTCCCAACCCAGGTTTTAAGCGTTTACTAAAAATTTCGTACAATGTTTCGAGCAAACCCTTTTCCCTGAAGCCTTGAAATTTTGAATTTAGCTTTACTAGCAATCACAAAAAACATTAAATCATAAAAAATATCAAAAACTCACAATTGTCTGCTCAGTGACTTTTTGAATTGGTGATAAATCACGCCACCAGCTGGATTTGTTCCATTGAGGTCACTAAAGCACGCCTTTTTGTAAAAATTGCGGTTGTCCCAGTAATATTCTTACCTTAAGAGCGCCCCCCAGCTTAGCAACTTTAAAATGCGTCGACTCGGTCACTCTGTGCGTTTCGTCTCATTCACCCTGTGCGTTTCGACTTATATTCTTTGACTTTCATTCATGGAGGATGCCCCTTAACATCAATGAAAGAAAGAGTTTAAGTTTACTTTGCACTCCGCCGTTTTTCTTGCGCAGTGTGTATTAAACCTGCAAGAAAAACCTAGGTTTCAATGTTTGTTTTGCTAAACTCTTATTACCTTAGCGCGGTTCCAGCTTAGCAACTTTAATATGCGTCGACTCATTCACGCTGTGCTTTTCAACTTAAAATCTTTCACTTTCATTCATGAAGGATACCCCTTAACATCAATGAAAGAAAGAATTTAAGCTTACTTCACACGCTGTCGTTTTTCTTGCGCAGTGTGTATTAAACCTGCAAGAAAAACCTAGGTTTTATTAATTTGTTTTCTCGCGAGGTGTGTATTAAACCTGCAAGAAAGCTGATCTTGGCATTGTTTGAACTCCTCTATTTCGGATGGGAATGAAATCTATTTTTGATACTAAAACATTTCACACAACTAGAATAGCTTCTTTTTTTCTTCGGAACTTCAGCTCTAGGCATATCCTGCCGTTACCATATTGCACTGGCTTGCCAAAGCTATCTAACACTTGCAACTTTAACTTGTTTGAATACAGCAATTTACAGTCTAAAAATTTTATATTTGAAGGTTCGTAATATAGCACCGGTTCTTTTACCCTTAAATTTGGAATTAGAGTTAGCGTTTTTTCAGAGTTGTCTTCTACAACCTGCCCTCCAATAAAATCACAACGTAAAAAGAAGAAATTGGTATAGAGCCACATATCTACTACCCGTTCCCCTGTAACGGAACCTTCAACAGAATTTTGATTTAAACCCAAAATTTCTTGAAGTCTAATCGAAATGTCTTTAATTTTACTGCCGCCAGTACATTTAATGGTAACTTTTTTAGTTAACTCGCTATAGTTAATTTCAATAAATTTTTTATCTATTTTTGCTATGCTAGATCGTAGATAATCAATGAAACATTGATTATCGTAACATACCATTGCAGGTATGTTTATATTGTGAAATGTTTTAGTATCCGGCGAATAATAGCTTAGTGAAAAGTCGCCGTCGGTGATATTAAAGATAGGACGTGGAATAACAATTTTCGTCAAACCAACTTCAAATTGGTTCAGGCCGAAATCAAGGAAAGTTGACAAATAGCAGTCAACTACTGAATCTGTAAGTTCAGATTCTAGGTACACATAAATCTTTTCAATCATTTTTTCTTTCATTTTAATTCACGTCAAAATCATCAGCTTATATACTATTATAATTATTAAAAAATAATTATTTGTACTGACACCATGCTTTATCTACATCAATGTTCATCCGTTTATGAAAAAATCAATTCAGTTTCCGAGTGTTATGAGCTACCAATCCAGTTTACAACGGTCATGTAATGCATAAGTAAACTGCATCGGTACTCAGTACAAAATTTTCTTTCATTCATAGGCCTACCCAAATGGTAATCGCAGTAGTCGCCAAGAAAATGTTGTTCCATGAAAACGAATGATGGAAAACCTGCCTCTGCTAAGTCCTTGATGACTAAGTTGATGTATCCAGTGCGACGAGCAACCATTTTGATAAAAGTTAACTGATCTTTACCCTTAGTGAACACTAAGGGTTCCGGCAAACGGTCAAATATCCACACCAAGACTTCTGCTGCACGTCGAAATCCGTTACTTGCAATATCATAAGTACCGTTCATTCGAAGAGCGGAACTAGAACCAAAGAACAGAAGACTTAGACTTTGAAGTATCGAGACAAATGGTAGTCAGTGATATTTAACAAACTTAAAGGATCATTGCAGCGATTGCATTCTAAGACATACCGTACGACTTACTTCAGACTGATTTCCTGGCGCTGGCTTAATTGATCTCGTCGAACATTTGGCGGAACGGTGAAATGATATGTTTGTTCCGAGTACTGGAACCGGACCGTCACCTCTGTTGTGACGAATAATCCTTCTCCGATGTGCGCCGTATTGAGCAAGACTGCCGCCATATTGCCGATGTATAAAGTAACTCAGTACGTGAAATCTTGAAACGCAAACGCCAACAAAATTGTTTGTGTATAGTAAAATGTCGTATTTCCCGATGACAAAACGAGCAGAGCATAGATGATATAACACAGACAAATGATTTCCTGAACCAGATACATCCGTTTATATAGCAGACAAAGGATGATGTTGTTATTGTTAGCAAAGCAAGAGTCCATAGATCGTCCTCGTGACTTTCAGATAAACTAGCTTTACCTTTCAGTACCAGTTACAACAAAACAATGATGGCAGATCTAGGTTCATAGTTCGAAACTAATTATATTTTAATATAAAAACCATGTCAAATTTATTAGGATGTTGCTAACAATAACAAGATAAAGGTATAAAATGTTCAAGATGAACGTTTTGAAGGTGACGTAGAAAGCTGGGTTTCTGGAAAAAGTAATGACTTATAGGCAACGAAGAGGATGTTGTTGTTAGCAATGACTTAGTTATTTAATACGATTAAAAAAGCCCAGACCAGCTGAAGCTGGTACAAACGTGCTCTACAGAGCTAAAAGCCGTAAATAAATTTAAATGAAAGTTACAAATTACGTTCGCGTGACTTCTGATTCCGCGAATTTACGGCTGCCGGTACCAGTTACAACAGTACACTGTCAGCAATATCTAAGGTTTGCAGCTTAAAAATTACTAAATCTTTGCTAATAATAACAAGATTAGGGTAGAAAATGTTTACGACCCATGCCTTAAAAGGCAGCGAAATTTTGTCCGAAAGCAGTTAACTTGCATTCACAATTGTAGTTTTGCTCTGAAAAGATTGCCTACTTTTACAGTTGTTTTTATAAAGACTTTCTGAAGAGCTTTCACTGGATCAGCGAACGGTAAGTGTTATTAATATTCTACGCAGAAACATTGATTTAGTAGAATAAAGCATGGTGTCGTACTGTTCTTTTCATCAAGAACGCATACAGATAGGTATAAATCAAATCCAAACTTTTTTCGAATTAGACATCAATGGCACCATCAAGACTTAGTTTTGTAAGCTACTACTGGTTGAAATAATCTGCTACACCGTTTTCAACTATTTTGACAAAACAAACTGACATCGACTGATGCCAAAAAATAAACCAACTGTGCAACTAAATGAAATCAATCGGAAAGATTGTTCGAGATTAAAACACATAACCACAATTTTGACAACGAATTTCAATAATTTCGTCCGTAGAATCATTATGCTGCCGTTCTGCAGCGTCAACATCAAGTTTACAATTGGGGCATTTTTCATAACCAATAAAATCAACATCGTCATTTGAGGACGCTACAGCCACATTTTCAGCCACCCTACTCGCTAAACCACCATTTTCGGGTTCATTAAGAGGATTTGCTACCGGCGGCGCTACATTTTCAACGGCATCTTCAACTACTCCCCTAAAAATCAGAATTTTACACCAACGTCACTGCAATCTCGAACGAATGAGCGAAGGGAAAGCAAGCAAGGGGTTAAACATAACTACACTACAATTCAACCAGAAGACAGGAATTAATTGTTTGAGTGAATGAAAATATTCATATGACATCGAATTTAAGTGTATGCTGATATCAAAATGCTTAGGTTAAAATTTAACTGACTTTTCCATCTTTGATAGGTCTGATTTTAAGTCAGGTAGACAATAGCCATCGCTGTCCTCATCAATGTTTATATTAGCTATCGAAACGCCAGCAGCTAGTTCATTTTCGATAGGTATGGTAGTTGTCCTGTACGGATTTTGCAAACTATCCACTGAAGACGAAAAGTTGGAGTCAGTCGGTACTCTTGCTGGCGTTTCGTAAATATTTTCAGCTGGAGCATTTCCAGAGGTACTAAAAACTAACATTTCAACATCAGGATTCGGCAGTGGTTGGACTAGTCTTCGTTGCAATACACGGCGCTTTCTCCAATTATGACCGAGGTATCTGAAGTAAAAGAAACCATAATTGTCGGAGCGTCGAAAAAAACATATCAACTACACAAACAACCGTTTACAACAAAAGGCAGCAACGGATCGATTTATCTAGCAAAGTGTTTGGCCACTAATACTCAAATGATCGCCAAATGGATACAGACTAGTATCGATTCGACATCAGATTGCAGACCTTTCGAATTGTTTGTTTTGCAGCATGTTGCTAATGTAAGTTTCTTTAGCAATTAACTTCTAAACATGCAAGCACATACATTCGCAAATAGGCATACGCTCACACACACACGCCAATTTAGGGCACATCCAAAGTACAAAATAAATAAAATCCCGCTCAGAAATGTATCTTACGCTGCTCCAAATGCAATTATTGCTCCTGCAGCAAAAGCGCCGGTGACTCCACCTGATATTGCTCCGCTACAACGAAAAAAATATCCTATCAACAAATTTGATTAACCACACCAGGTAATGCAGAAATAAGCGTGAAATCATAGTTGCATGCATAAATCAACAAACATGTATTACACAATGAAACAGTCACCGTCTAAACTAAGTTTTAATAAGATGAAATAAACATTGAAGCAGTATGCCACAAATGTTGACTGCGTTGCTAAACTAGTTTTCACTAAACTGTTTCAAGCCTAGACTTACACATCTACTCGCGAACATTCTGCGCTGCTCGTAACATTATGGGTTGTAACTTGTATACTTGACGAGGAAGACACAACAGGCGCAACTGTTGGACTCGTCGCTGCTGTAGTAGCGCTGCTACTAACTGTTGTCGACCTAAATGTGTAACAATAACTGTGTTGCCTATATAGCGTCGTTTACAGAATTCGATATCTTACCCCGCCCAGTGTGTGTGCTTATAGGTTAGTCAATAGATACAAAAGCAGCTATGCAAACGTAAACATGCAAACCAAATGATCATATAATTAGTTATAAATAAAGCTACTACATAGATAGCAAAAATAAAACACACAAAATAATTAGAAAACACACACACTGTACACCACACTGAAATACACCGCATCATTAGAGTACACAAAATAGCAGCAATAGAACTCATTTTGAAATTTTTTCCACTGCAAAATATTGACAATTACATTTTAATTGTGGATCTCGATATTATCAAACTCGATATCACTGATGTTGATGCCACCTGACTGGACGTCGAAAAAGCTATATGACTTGAAGTCTGCAAACGAGCAGTGCTTACGCTCACAGTAGAAATTGTTGTACTAAAACAAAATTGGCAGAAATTAAGTAAAGATTCTCACGTTTTTGTGATCTCCAATTTCGGCACAGTAGTCCAAAATTGTGTGTTTGTCGTTGACTTTGTGACATTGTAAACTCGTCCCCATAGCTTTAGGGACGAACCAGTAGTTGGTGAGTGTAAAATACGTCCATAAACTTGTACGGAAGGTAGGGTAGTAGTCCGAGCTGTAACCCACTGTACTACTTCCTTAGCGTAGCGTAACTTGTAAAGATATTTCAATTTTGGCTCTTTAGTAACTAAAGATGCGTCATAAACAGTGATTCTAGACGGCACACTTGTTAAATGAAACTTTTGCGTCTTAGCTGAAATAGAGCTTCGAGGACTTGTTACGACTCTGTTTTGTAAAAAAACTCTTAGCCATAGGCGCCTCAGTTACAGCCATCGAATTTAATACTGTTACAGTTTTTATTGCTGAGGAATTATTAACGAAGATTTCGGTCATTTCTAGTGGGGTATTAGTGGTATTCATCGACACAAAGTATTCGTCGTAGGGAGTAGTCAATAACGGCGAACCAGTGAACGTGTCATCAACAGTCAGGTTGCGCTCGGAACTGAAATCAATTGCTTAGGTTGAAACCAACTTCACAAACAAACACAAACAAACAGCAAACAAACAGCAAGCAAATAAATAAACAAACAACATACAAGGATACAAACAAAACATACAGTTAAATTAAGTGCAAGCACAATTTTACTCCTCGGATTATTACAGATATGCCTAAAGTCACAAAAATCAAACTTGTGTACCTTGCACAGTTAAAGCACGATAATCCAGTGAGCTGGAAGCAGCACAGTTGCTGCAAACAGCAATAAAGCTCGTTATCCGCCGAAATCGACTTTAGATTCCGCATTGCTGCATGGAATTTGTCACACGTATAAGAACAAACGCCTCCCACGGGCGGACCTTTGAGAGATAAATGTTCAGCCTTCGAACATCTTGCGAGATCCACATAGGGTACATTGGCCGGCAAACAAGCTTTGGTGGGTTGCAGTCACAGCTGCACGCACACTAAAAAAATTATTGTTTGAGGAACCCTATGTTGTGAAAAAGTGAAAATATTTTGCTGTTGTTACGCCAGAAAATGATTTACAACACACTTTTCCTCTTTTTTAAATGGTTCCCGCAAGTAATCGACTTTGAAAATTACTGCAGAATTCATGGTACGACTTAATTACGAAGACGCAAAGATTGTTATGTATCAAATATATAATTGCATTAAACGCTTAGGCGAAATTGGTATTATTCATCGCGACCTGACTACAGATAACGTGCTATATTATTTGTGGAACCGTTATCCCGTTTTAATCGATTTTGGAGGAGCTGTGCCCGCATATCAGGGTGAACAAATTGAATTAGGTCCTAGTCCTGTTGAGTGGCGGTATTACGCCGAAGTTCGAAATAAAAACTTTAATGCATACTGTTCATCGTCAGTTTTGAATACTTACCAAATGGGCAAGCTAACGCGGTTTTTGCTAACGGGAAGCTATGAAAGGCATAACATATATTCTAGTGCCATACCTTCACGGATTTAAACTTTATCGAAAAATGCACAAACTAGAACAAGCATGCACGGTTGAGATTTTCGGGGATACCGAAGCACCTTTTTTCCAAGAAATGAAAAATAGTTATGAAAAATTTTGTCAGGCAAGATTTTG